>JNEM01008694.1:0-24862 GCA_000697335.1 Conidiobolus incongruus B7586
GATTCTTTCGCTTGAAATCAGCATGACAGAGTGAAGTGATCTTGAATTGACTAGGAGAAGATCGTCAAAGATACCAATGGAATTGTTAATTTGGTATAGGTTCACATTGGAATTAGGGATCAATTTTAATTGATCCAGTTTTAATCTGTCAGCTGGATGAGTAAGAACACTAGAGTCAATTGTGGTTGGAACAGTCACTCTTTTGATGAATTTCTTTTGCTTGATTAATTCAGTGACTTTGGCATTTAGTTCTTTAAGCTCTTCAGAGCTCAATGCTCCTGCAAAATTGTCTTTAGAGACATTTTGAATGATATCCATCAAGCTATTCTGATTGGCTGACATATTTTGGGCATTAAATAATAAAAATGTATTTTCAATAGTGTTCCTAGTATTATAGTTATGTGAGTAAGATAAGAATCGTGAGCCAAATAACTGATGACAGCTTTCTGTCAATAGCAAGTTTGTAGTATTATTGGCTGCGGTATTAACGAATTTTTCAATTGAAGCAGGATCATCGGGCATTGGCCGATATTCAGGAGAGGAAATTATCAATTTTGATGATTCTAGCATGAATTATTAATTGAAATATAATATCGAATTGAGAAATATTATTGTAAAATTTACCTTTATTTTCTATTGGAACAGTGTCGTAGTAAATTTTATTTTCAGAATCAATTCTATAATGATGAAACTTGTTTGAAGTCGCATTGGATAATAAATAAAGCCATGCATCAGTATTGGCAATATTACTAAAAAAGGCTTCAAATATATAAGTAATAATATCAGTAAAGGATCAACATATTATTTACCTTTTGAAATGCCAAATTTTGAGTTTTTAATATAAATTTTTGATTTTGAACAGTTAGAAACTGATTTTTGTATTTTATTTATAATCATTATTAATGTTTCTTGATTATACTTTTTTCAGATTGGGATTAGATATTCTTATTGCTGAATTTTTTTAATTGAACTTATGGGATATTGATGGTGGTAAAATCTAAAATTATTCAGGAATTTTTAATATATATTTACAAATTAACATACATCTTTGGTTAATGAAATTTATAACTATAATCAAATTTAAATAATACATTGAATTGGTTAATTTAAAAATATTATATAAAATTTATTAATTAAGCCTATTAAAATGAACTATTTTTAATATTAACAATATAATAATTTGTGATCAAAGCATAAGCGCTAGTCTAACAAGTTCTAGAAAATAAATTTGAGAACAATATTAATCATGTAAATAACTTGATTACTAGATAAAATTTGATCTTAATTATATTGAATATTTAAATAACAAGTTTCTCTTGTTATATATTATATATTATGACAAATTGCGATAAATTAAACTTTTTTAGTATTATGTCAAACTCAATGCTGAATACAAAAAATTGCAAAATCACAGATAAAATAATTCTAATATTTGATTTAAAATTACTAAGATTTTACAATATTATATTAAATAAAATTCAAATATTAAATTTGTATCCTTTAAATTCATTTGGATATAATAAAAGAACATTTAAGTTTAATTCAATATTAACGATATTGTGGGAAAATACATTATTTGTATTAATGTGAGTTATAAATAGATAAAAAATTGTACAAAATCTATATTAAAGTTACTATTTCATTTAGAATTAATTTTGATAAAGTATAATATATATAGATGTGTAATTAGAGAAATACTAGTTTTATTAAAATCTTTTGATTATAAGAACAAAAATAATAAGTTATATATATTGTAAAATTTATCTATATAAAAAGTACGTTTTATAAGGAAATATATTATTCTTGATCCTCTTCATCTTCATTATCTTTGTCTTCTACTTCATTGTTGTCCTCCTCATCATCTACATCATTTTGTGTTTCATTAGATGATTCTGTATTTTCTTGAGCTTCATCAGTTGCTGAAGCATCCTTGGATGGGTGCATGTTTGGAGGAGGAGTAAAGAATGGAATCTTTCCTCTCAACCAATCATTCAAAATCATTTTAGAAACTGTACTTAAATCAGGTTCACCTCCTTTCAATAATTTACCAGTTTGATTAGCTACCTGGCTCAAGAAATCAATGTGATCATCCCAATGCTGAACATTGTATGTTCTGGTAATGTAAATAGGCTTAACGCGATCCAAGACACCTTGAATATAGTCTTCAGGATTTTTAACATTTTCTACACGAACAACACCCTTCAATACGATATCGGTTTCTGTATCTTCTGAAGAAGGCTGAACAATACCAGGACAATCGATGAGATATATTCTCTTCATTAAGGTGATATATTGCCAGACTTTGGTTTCACCAGGTAAAGGAGCAACGTTACATACCTTCTTTTTCTTCAAGGTGTTAATGATACTTGATTTACCAGTGTTAGGATAACCTACTAAACCGACAGAGATCTGCTTTTTATCAGAGTGGAGAGAACTAAATTGTCTCAAAAGATGGATCAAAGAACCTTTACCGAAAGAATTATTGATGCTGGCATGGAAAGCTAAAGTGGGATATTCTTGGGATAAGTGTGCAACCCATTTGGAAGTAACCCAGTCAGGAACAAGATCACACTTGTTCAAAATAAAGACAAGATGCTTGTGGGGACATTCCTTCTTGAGATAAGTCTCAACATTATGGCATCTAGTTCCCAAGGGATTACGGGCATCAAGAACATGCAAAATAACATCGGAGGAATCAATGACTTTATATAATTCGTTCCAGATTCTCTTTGATTGACCTTTAGAAAATACAGTCTCTTTAGACTCTTCAATGCTGACGATTTCCTTGTTAACAACAAGATTCTGATCTTTTTGATCATCGTATAATTCAGCAGACTCGTTAACGCTAGTGGCCAATTCATCAACAGATCCTTGAAGAACCTTTGGTCTCTTTCTCTGAGCTTTAGGACCGAAGGTATTGGCAAAAGTCTCAGATTCTAACATATGAACACGACTAATCTAAATTTCACTAACATTAACATTAAGTAATAAAAAATAATAGATATATAATACCTTGGTAGATTCGGTCAATAAACTGAGAGGGAGTTTGCTTTGCTTTAATAGAACTTGATAGGGATCGTGGATTTTGTTACCCATTTTTTCTCTGAAGCGATCCAAAGCTTCTTGTCCAATAACTCGAGTGTTACCAAACCATTTCCTGTTGGGAGCAACACGGGCAACAGGAGCCTCTCTACTTTGAAAAGCTGCGGCCTTGATAATTTTACCATCTTTATCACGCACAGCTCTTCCGGATTTCAACATATTCAAATATTTAACTTTACTCTTATCACGGTAGAAATTTTCCCCCTTTAATCTGGTGTTAGCAGGAGTTTCATTGTTACCAGTGGCGGTCTTAGCAATTCTATTCTTTTCTTTTTTCCCTTTACCCATGTTGTATAAATAAATTTATATTAAAATGCCTAGTATGTTTTAAAACAATTGTATATCTATTAAATCTATTAAAAATTAAAATTTATAATTATCTATTAAATTAATTTGGTGAGTTTACACTGATTTTGAATATTCAGAGTTTTCTTATTTTTATAGTTCAATTTTCAAATTGTAATTTGTGGGATTGATTATTGTTGAAATTAACACTTAAATTCCTCTCATATATAATAAAATTTGACATTCAAATTCTTGATCAAAAATACAAATTCATTATATTATCAATTTTTAATAAACTAATAATTATAATTATTGCATTATATAATGAAAAAGAATATGAGGAAAGTCAGTTTAAAACTTCAATTGTTTATTTATTTAGGAGAGATGAGTGTATTTGGTAAATTAATTTTAGATATAATAGAATACAATACATATTATATAATAATTGAATTGACTGGATTGGTGTAATTATTTTTATGATTATATGATAATTTTTATTTATTAAATTGTTCCAAACTATAATATTTGAATGAAATAAGTTGTTCATGTAATGTTAGCTGAAGATACACTTGAAGTTGCTTTTCATATATCATTTATTTCAATTAACTTTATTTCAAAAATGGATTTAATGAAATGAAATCATTATCAGTGATCCTTTGACTTGGTAGAATATATGATTTCGACTTAATTTTAATTTCGAAAGCATAGCAGTATGGATATTTAGTTGTATCAAAAGTATCACGTGCTATATCACTTGGCTTTTCTCCAAATTCAAGTGCATCATTTTCACTCACTGTAACATTAAAAGTTGAACCTTAATATTGAAGCATATTGGGGTATTGCTTTTGCCATTTAAACCAAATATAATCAACAAATGAATGGTGAAGAAAAATTATAGGATCATTTGGACTGTCTTTAAAGAGTAAATCTCCATGAATGCCTCGTAAATTGTTATGAATATGACTATGTAATAAATTGGTTACTTTAGTGAACTGTGAAAATAATGTACTAGACTCAATCCCTTTCGGATGATCTACCAAGAAGGAAATGACCCAGATTCCCTCTTATAATCCTTTCCATTGACTGTCTTCATAAAGTTCCTTCTTAAGCAATGCAGTTCAAGATATTTCATAATCCGGTCCTTAAAAGCATCATTTTTAACATAGTTATCATGATTTTTATCACCATCTCCTCCAAAGTATGAATCTCTTAAAACAATGCTTTGGCCAGGATCGTCTGAATCTAGAGTCCAATCCCAATATGTTATCACGATGGTTAGATCAATTTTTAAATCTTTTCCCATAAATGTGCAAAATGACTATTCCGAGCAAAGAAGACAATGATGCCATGGAAATTTTTATACATGTCTATATGGATTTTAGTAAAATAATCCAATAAACAATCTCCATTGCTCAGTTTTGTAATATGAGGTTTATTCAAAGCAGATTTAAATCGATTTAACTCAGAGGTACACAATTGTCTTAATTCTTTTCTAATTACAATTAGTCTACAAGTTGCATTATTATTTGCTAACACTGTAAAAATTTGAGTAATACAATATATTATACATTTTCATAATATAATATGATAGATATGATAAAAATTGAATTTGATAAGAATTTAATTTATCAAAAATCATTTCACCTAGTAAAAATTAATTTGGAGTGAATACCTAGTGGCTTATTTCAAAAATTAATTTTTATTTTTATTCATAATTAGAATAAAGTGATTTTGACGTTATGATGTATTTAACTGAGTGATTATTTTTCACTTGTTATTCATGCAATAAGTCATAGCTAGTTGAAATTTTGTTCTTTGGGAAGGGTATCTAAACTTTTTATATCCAACAGTGCAATAGGAGGTGGTTCGATGGATTGTCTTCCAATATTAGCAAAATCCGTTGTGCTCATGTTAAATGGATACATCCAATACTTCATTTTGTCTCGGTTATTCTTCAAACTCTGAATCATCTTCTTGTGCTGACGTTTTAAATACGCCAACATTATAGTACCTATTACTCCTGCTACCGCTGCTATAATACCAAATAAATAGTTGGGGGAAATGTATTCGGATTTCTCTAGCAATATAGCTAGAGTATTTAAATATTGACTTAAAAATGATACGAGAGTAATGAGTCCCAGTAAGATAAAAGTATGTAGAGACCTCAATACTCTATAGAGAAGAGGACGATGCTTATAACGATCACCAAAGATATCCACCCAAGGATACTTGAACTCGATCCAATCAGCATTGGGATAATACTCAAATAACTCTTGTCCCCAAAATCTTTTTGGAGGTGGATTTGGTCTTAAACCCTTAGATTTCTGGGATTCTGAATTAATCCAATTATCAGAGAAGCGATATAGAGTATACTTGGGATGATTCCTATGATACAATACTACAGAGCCCGCCCAAATCATTTTGATGCTTATTATTAAGTCATTCGATATTAAGAAGCAAATAAATAAATTGATCATTTTTTCTAGCCAAGTTAGTACTGCATCAGGATTCCGAACGAACACTAGTCTGGCACTAATTAAGAGAGTTAAAATTACACACACGGCCACAACAAACACAAAGATGATTTGAAGAAACCTCCTGACTTTCTGGACAATTAGCCACACTCCTTTGGGTGTCCGATGGTCGACCAAATCATTTGAGCCCAACAGTTTGATAGATGATTTGTAATTTTAATAATCAATGCTTAAATCCTCAAGCTTCCAATCTTGAGGTTTAGATTGTAAAATATAATAAGTCAGATGAACTATTTTAAATAAATAACATTCTCTTGTTTTTATATATGTTAGAAATGAGTTAAATAGATTTTATTTAAAGTTTTCTTACTGTATTCAAAAGTTTGATATGAAATGTTCTTACGTTTCAAGCTAAAGCTTTCTTTCGATCTAATTTGATCATTGTCTGTTCATCAATATCAAATTTAATTGATGATTTAATGCTTTGGTTTTATTAATAATAAATTTCGCAGCATTAATATATTTTATTTTAAAATTAAAATTTAACCCTATTTTGAATAGTTAATTTAATATATTTATTTGACTGAATTATGATATATAGAGCTATAATATACTTCAATTTCCTTAATGTTTCATAGAATAATGAATTCATTTTACTTGATATCTAATATTTGATATTTAAATTTTATTATTAGAACTTATTTCAATATTGAATATCAATGTTTTTATTTAAGGTAAAACCATTCATCATTAATATTATCTAAATTTGAAATATGATACCTTTATTTGAATTAAAAAAACTTGCTATAAAATTAAAATATTCTCTATTTTAATTTTATAATAATCAAAATATCATAATTAAAAAACATTAAATAATATTTTCTATCTACTAACTTGATTAAACAATTAAGACCGGTACAGGAATATATTAAGAATATTTATACTCCTTATAAAATTGGTTGAAAACATCATTCGTTATATTCTGATAAAATATAAAATTTTCAACTCACAATTAATATATTATTAATACTAATATAAAATGATCAATTTACCAAATTATTTAATAAAATATATAGCAATGATTTGGATTCAAAATATTTTAACATTTTAGAATATTAAATGGTGTTGGATATTAATATTAACTGTTTATTACTATGATTTGAAATATATACAATCATTTAGTGAATGGACATAATTTTATATAATATAACAAGGATAACTAGATTTTTATAAAAGTAAACACCTTAGTAAATATTAATAATTATATTTTATTTCAATCATATTTTTCAAGTTATACAAGTGATTGATTTTCATATACAAAAATTATATGAAATTGTTTAATGTTAAAGATATATAGTTAATTATTAATACTCGTATCATATTCTTAATTATCTAATAATATTTTGATTACAATATATAATATATTAAGCGACTCTATAAATCTGTCTAAATTGAAAATTCTGCGACTTAAAGTTTGATATATATTCGAACCAAATTCTGATAAAATTAGATCATATACTTGATTATATAGTTAGTAATTAATACCATTGAGATATTTACATGATTAAGTTTATATATATAATTAGGTACTTTCAAATTACATCATATTCAGTTGTGATACAATACTGATATAGTCTACCATTTTCAAATTTTTCTAATAAATTTTATGATATTAAAATCCAAACAAATTTAAAAAAATGATTATTACTTATGTTTTCAAAATTTACAGTGTATATTCTTAAATTTACTCTGATATATGATATGAATTATAGATTTGAGTGAAATCATTACTGTTCATATGAGCTTAATCAAATTATATAATTCGATATGTATCTATTAATATTTTGGATTATATATTACGATGAAATAAATAAACTTTTGATTAAATGGCTGAATTATAGCACATAATTTGGAATGGAATAATTCACAATATTTAGGAAGAATTTGCATCAGTTATAAATTCATCGAGCTAGTTATTTTTAATAAAAGTAAAATTATCAAATATTTTATCTACAATATAACACTAATGTATTGATGCAATAAGGATATCTAGATCATTAATTTTCAACAGTCTAAGTTTGAATGTTATTATAATGCTTGGATATAATATCAACAACTAGATACATCTTTTTTATTACTTTTATAAAATTTTTGATGAATATTTTAATATATAATATATAATAATGGAATAATGCATAATGGGCTTATTATTATATTAAAGATTTTAATGAATTAGTCCTTTAGCCTATTATGTTAAATATCAATATAAACGATATTAAAAATCAAGGGTAGAATGATAAATAATTATAGGTCAACCAATTACTTGAATTAAGGTAATTCCAATTCTTCAATAATTAATTCCATAATATTATTCCAAATTAAAATAATATAATTTTAGATCAATTAACCTCAATTGTGAAATTTTAATACAATTAGCTAGAAGTGCTCCATATATGAACATCTTAAAATATATTAATGTTATGACTGATTATTACGACTTGATTGATAAAAATTACCTGAATATCACTAAATCTGTCAATATATTTGATGTGTATTTAATTTGTAAAATGATTATTTTATTATTAATGATTAATATTAATTTAGAATTTGTTCAAATATGTAAATTGAATAAAAAGTAACCAATAAGCTTGATATTATATTATATCTATACCACAGTATTTCGTTTGTGTTATTTTGACAATTTTAATTATTAAATTATCATAGACTTAATTATAGTATGTAAATTGGGCACTGAGTATGATTAAAGATTTAATTAATTGAAGATATATTCCATTAAAATGATTTTATCAAAATCTGTTTTAAACAATGATCTAAAAGGTGATATAATATCTGATTATTCCAAGTATATCGGTTATAAATATCTCCTTATAATATGAAAATTAAATGATTTAGTTATACGGGTGAAGCTTCTATCTTTATAAATGTAATATTAATTATTTGATTTAAAACACTGTAAAATATAATGATTTTTAATCTTATTAATTTGATCTGATATCATGAAATATTATAGTTGGATTTAATATGTCTATATGTAATTTTTTGTATACAATTATTAAAATAGGTTAAATATATAGAAAAATTAATATTTATAACCTAGTGTTTGAGCGTAAAAATGATTTCGAATATTATAATTAAATTATATTGGTTAAGAGATTTTAATCTAAAAGGAATGAATAACGAAATAATATATAATTCATATTAAGTCATTTTAATCATACTTATATCTTAAACTCTACAGAGTATAACAAATTCAATACAATTGAAACATTCCACATGAAAAATTAATTGATCTAGTACCTTATACTAATAATAATCTGATTTTCATTCAAATTATATAATGAAAAATAGCGTATTTAGTCTGTTTAAAATCAATATTGATTTTGAAAAAATTAAACCGATAATCGAAGCTGAATATTTCAAATTTTCCATATACTTATTTTATATCATGATCAAAGTCATATGAATTCAAAAGGCTTTAATATTTATTCATTGGGCAAATTGTATTGACATAGTATAATGTTGAAAACTAATTAAATACATTTAATATTTAATATTCATTAATCATAATTTAAACAATTCCTTAATCCTTTGAATTATCTTATCAAATTTTATTTTTTGCAATACCTTTATCTGAAAAATATCATCGTATTCTGATAATTACTGTATTAATTGCTTCTATTCAAGCAAAAAGATATAAATATATTGATAAACCTATCATATAATTGATCAATAATAATCCAACAAAGTGTGATTATCGAGCAATAAATGGTAAATCAATAAATGAAATATAAAAACAAACAATACTATGTAATATATTATGATTCTATTGATGAAGTTACATATACAGATACTATTTGAAACATGATTGATAGAATGATAATCGTTAATTTTATAACTTCGATAAATTGAGATTAATTTTGTCGATCATAAGAATGTTCATATTAAATATTAAATGAGAAATAGATTGAAAATAAAAGTATAAGGACTCATCTAATTAGTGGTATCGCAATATTTAATAATAGTGATACTAAAAAGAGTAATATGACATTCTTGAATAATCTGATTGTATCAAAATTAAGCCAATCTAGTGCGGGAATAATTATTTAATAAGAATTATTAACCAATTTTAATCAAGATGGTTTGAGAATTTACTGGATAAACAGTAATGATGTTTATGAAACTTATTATTGATCGCAAGAAATTCTCAGTTATATCACAAATATTAAAATTAGAATAATAGGACCTTATTAATCTACTCAAGAGCAAAGTTACCCATGTTTTAGACTATGAATCTATTCAAAATGTATAATTCTTTAATAAATTATTCATTATTCAAGAATAATATAAATCCAATTAAAGCAGAAAGTATCAGTTGCCTACAATTTAATATGCATCAAGTTAAAATGAGCATAAATATAATTAAGAAATATGGATTTATATTTGTCAGGAATATTATTTACCTTGCCTTTTCCAATCATAGCATATAAATCCAATATATTTCCTCATGGAACCTTAGTTCTCAAGAATAATAGAACTTGAATTAGAAAATATGTAAATAACATAAATATATATATATATATATTTCATTTGTTATGAGTTCAATATAAAATCAAGATTTATATTTTGATATGTTTAAAATAAACTATTTTATTAAAAATTTCATGGAAAAATACAGAGAGTATGTGGAGATATTGCTAAATGGGTGTATAACTATAAAAGATATTATACATATTATTAGTTTCTTATGGTAGTATATATATATATTTGCCCAATCAATTTATTATGTAATATCGAAAAAAATACATATTATAATATATTTTGATAAAATCAATATGTGGATTCGTAGGAGTTATAATCGGTGATATTTACGAAATACCAGTGCTGGAAAAAGTTTTATGATAATCATCAAAATGTTGAACTAATTTTCACGTTTTTGTAATGGGCAATAAATGATGATTAGTTTCGGAATCCCATGCCCAAATAGAGAAGCAAAATATTATTAATTAAATACTTGTGTAAATAAGATTTAAAATGGTAAAGCATCCATATATTTTTAAGATCAACATTTTAGCTTTTATGTTATAATGTATTATTTTTGTTAATATTAAAAATGATGAATAAAAGTATTTCCGTATATAGTACCTATCGATACTTCAATCAAATTATTTGCAAGAGTGATTTTATTCGAAAGAAATGATCCGAAGAGAATATTAGTAATTAGTTGTAATAGTTTGTGAACTTAGGCCAGGGATCAAAATATTTAATTTCATTACTAATGTCCTTGGCCACTGTTAATACCATTACCATACTTGTTTATCGCAGTATAGGTCAGGATTATCCTCAGTCTCGTTTCAATATAGCGATAATGGTTGAATATTAAAGAAATGACTTTATGATTAAAATTCATGTAATTTAAATAAATTATTTATTAGTTTTAAAAAGATTTTTATATATCACATTTTGAGGGCATTCAAAAATCATATGCAGTAGCAATATAAAAAGTGATTAAATTTCTTTTATCTTCAATCATTTGTATATAGTTCTATACTACCTTAAATCTAGAATCTAATACACTATTTTATTAATTATCTTATATATATATTTTATCATTCAATTATTCTGAGATAAAAGAATACTTTTACATTTTTATATTTTCAACTCAATTTTAACCCATGGATTATTAATAAAAAAATATCATTGTTAAATAAGTAATATACTAATAATTTGTATTCTATAATAAATTTCAAATTTATTCTTTACTTGATATTGGATATATTATACAAAATAAGCATTAATCAAATATCAATATACATTCAATTTTCATATAAGATTTTTTTTGAAATATATCCAAATTTATGAAATGAATTAATATTCACAGAATGTTAATATATTGGATAATATGCGTTGGACAAAGTGTAATTCAGAAAAATGATATTTGATTTGTAAATTATAGTTAAATATTAAGATTTGGATTGTTGATAAGTATGTTGAGAACGAATTCAATTATTCAGATTCTGTTTAAACTTGAATACATTATTTATCAAATTTTAGCCATTTTATCTCTTTCTTATATGCTCAATTGCTAATTAATTCACCATCAAGCTAATCAAACCCCAAGTTAAATCAATAGCAACAGCTCCTTTGAATCAAAGAGTTCTTTTATCAACATACCATAAATAGATTCTTTACTAGTTTTGTAACCTAGGTTTCACAATTAGATTTTATCATTACATATTGGATTCCTTAATTAGGTAAAAACATTGGTTAGTTATTCATATTCCTACTTGAAAGATTCTCCGATCGCTTTGCCTAAGTTTTGAGGTAAGAACGGGTGAAAATCAAAGAAAAGGTGAAAATGAGTTATTGCATAGGTATAAAAAGGAACTGTATAGTGATTATGTTTTAAGATTTTTTTTATCTTTGATTTTCTCTATTTTTATTTGCAACTTTTCGCAGTTGATTATTGAATTATTCAGATAAACAATCTGTTTCATATCAAATTGCGTAAATCGAGTTCGAGTAAATTTGATTGGCTAAGATGGATTCGAATTATCAAAATGGTTCGACTAAAATTATGCATAAAAATCCTCAGGAAAAGTTTAAATACAATGACCCTCTAATGAATTCAAGTAAACTTAATTTCAATTCATTTGACATTCCATTCATCGCATTTTACTAGCATCCACTCCAGTCTCTTCCAATTATATCAATCACAACGGCCTTTATCCAGATAAACCTAAGCCACATCACTCGTCTTTAATACCTCAGCCTTTTTCCAACTTATCTGGTGCTGTTTATTAAATATTTATTAAACTTTTTTTTATTAATTAAAGATAATAGATTCTCAGCAACTTAATTTAATTCCCCCTCTTTATCCCCCAAACTTACCAAGTCACAACTATACCTTCAGATTTATGAGTAATTAAGATTTCATTTTAGATTATTTCACTGTAGCTAATCTATTTGTATTAGACAACGACATGACTGCCAATTCTAACAGCAAGGATATCAAAAATAACTCTAAATTAAAGAAGAAAAGAACACCAAAATATAACCCCAGAAGAGAAGGTTTAACCCCTAATTCAGCGGGTAATTATCGTGGTAAAAAATTGGCTGAGGAGCTTTTAACCGAAGAACAGAAAAAAGCTCACCACATCGCTTCGGAACAAAAGAGAAGACAAAATATTAGAGACGGTTATGATATGTTAATTGCTTCAATTCCTCAATTGAAGCACGGTCCAAGAAATGAGGCTGTTGTTTTAGAAAAAGGTATTATAAAATAATACGTGCATCATTTATTTATATTGACTTTGATTAATTATAGCTTTGGAATATATCATTCAACTTCAAGCTAAGCAAAAAGACCTCAAAAACAGAGTAATTCAACTTCAACAGAGTTTGGGAGATACGTAAGCTATTTATTTCTCTTTTATTTGAGCTATTTTTATTAATCACTTGTTATCTTTTAGTACGGACTACTTCAAAGATTTTGTAATTTTTTAAATATTTTAATTTATAGAGCTATTAACTAATTGCTATTTGTTAGGTTGATTTAGAAATACCTGAGAAAGCAAATTCAACTTCAAATCCCTCCACTTTATCAGAAACTTCCATGCCTTCAGGAGACCCCAACACGATCCCATATAAAACAGAGAATTCTTCAACTTTTGACACCAACTTGGCATAGCAAATTTTCCTTGGATAACCTTAGATATGAAATGTCATATGTATATTATACTACATAAACTTTTTTACTTAAGAGCTGGCTTCTTGGCCTTGAAATTTTTTCATGGACTAATTAGCATCTATATGACACGGTCTTGAGAAGCTCGATCAAGCTAATACTTTTGATTAACTGGTCAATAGAAGATTGACTTTACAAATCTTTTCAATTTCCTTCCGATTTCACTGATATTAAAGTATATATTTATCCGTAATATAAATTTTAAGTTATTTTTATAATAGTTTTATCCTTTTATATTTAATATTTGATAATATTTCCAAATATCATCAAAATTCATGATATTGTTCTTATTGATAGATATTTTAAACATCACTTTTCAATTCGCTAATGTATATATAAAAATATTTAATTATGATATTCACTCTTGTTTTTCTATTTTTTCAATTCCATGTTTTGATTTTGATGATTTTAAATGATTCTATAAATTTTAATCCTACTCTTCCAATAGACTATGACCAAAATGGGCAATTCACATATCATTTAATTAATAACCAAATACACATATTATATTAGATGAGTATAATTTATAATTGAAAATTTTAACTCTAAAGTTAATTAATATTTATTTCGATCCACAAAATTTACTAGATTATATAATTTCAATATGATGAATTATGGTAGTTGCACTTTTGGGAATAGTGTATATCACTTGTATTTAATATATATTGTTTATATAAGAGAATATTATGTACATATCAATGAAAAAGTATGATCTTAATTTTCACTTTAAAATCAAATCTAAGATCTAATTTTGAATATTTAGTTTCTAACATAAAAATAGATAATAGATTTCATACTTTGGATGGCGCAACAAATTTTTCACATAACCCTGATCATATTATACTTTTAGTTTAATTCTTAGAAAAAAAAAAGAATGATTGAGTATAATAATTAATAATTTTCTATGTTTAAATATAAAATAGGTATATTAAGATCAGATTATTAAATTATCAACTAATAATATTTATTATATTACATTTATATATTTATATTATTATCAATTGTATTTTATTATAATAATAAAATATTGAATACTATATGATTTAAATATTTAATTCAATTTTAAATATATCAATATGTATCATAAAAAATGATAAAATATTAATTTGAATCATTAAATAAAATATGAATAATTATTAAAATAACTAAAAAAATTTTCAACCCCACTCAAAATTCTATAAATTTTTACACATATATAAAATAAATTAAGGTTCAATAGGTTTTAAAAATGATAATGATATTTATTATTTTTAAATATTTAAAAATCTATTTGGTTTTGATAATTCAAATTAAGGTTATAATTCAAATACAATTTTTAATAACAAAATATATTCAATAAAAAATTGCCTAATAAGAAAAATCAAATCCGAATGGGAGTCTTACAATTGGAAATCCAAGGTGGAACTATTGATTATATAATTATTTAATTAACAATTATGAAAAGAATGTTAGAAATATAAAACACGAATTTACTATCCAAAAATATAAAATGAAACTATTCGATTGATTTAATTAAAATTAATTCAACTAGCTAAGACTTAATCTTTGTGGTATAAAAATGTAAATAAGTGGGGTTAAAGTATATATAATACTAGTATGCCTTAGTTGGGTAAAAATCAAGATATAATGAATTGGATTTAATGTAATAAATTGGCTTTGATTATTATTTATTGGATTAGATAATTTAAAATATCGCTCAAAGTAACGATTCCTTCCAATCGATCTTCAGAATCAACAACCATCAATCGATTCACTGTTTCTTTTCGAATAGTCTGTAAAATTGAAGCCAAAGTATCTGAGGACTGACATCGATGAACTCCTTCAAAGGACTAAAAATAATGATTAATAAATAATTTATGAAAGAGAGACATTAATTACTTCTGATCTGCTTTGTAAAGCATCTGCAACACATAAATCAAGATTATTAAAGTGTCCATCCCTTATTAAATTCTAATAAATGTATAAATATTATTATTTATGATGCATATAATAAATTAAGAAATTTACCAATATATCATTATTTTCGAATACATTTAAAACAATTCCTAAAAATAGCATAATTCATAAGTTGATTAAATTGATATTATATCTAATTACCATCATCATCAACAATAGGAATAGCAGCAATCCTCTTTTGCATAAATATATGAATAATATCAATTACGGGAGTGGATAGTTTAGCAGTGGCCAAATTAGTATAACACCCTATTTTAGTTTGTTGTAAAGTTAAATTCAAATTGGTTCTGTTTTTATAATTGATAGATAAAAATTTCAATATTTTGTATTGAGAAATTACTGATACCACTAGCTGTTGTTGGGTATCTGGATCAATATCTAAAACTGGAAGTGTATGATTTGTGGCTTTAACGATAGCTTGACATGCTTCAAATACGGTTTGAGATGGATTAATAGAGATCCCAGGATCGGGCCCAATACCCTGTGCTTGTTCGACCTCTAAAATATTATTTAATAGAATTCAAAGATAAAGAGTGTTCAAATAATACCTCTAAACCTATGTAACTGAAATTGTTCTAGTTCTTCAACCACTTTCTCATAGCTATCTCTTCCGTAAAAATGCTGGATCAAAGTAATAAAATGGTTAGTAGTCAATAGGCCAGCGTATTTTTGAAGTGAAGAGTTCCATAGAGGGGCACAATTAACACCTGTTCAAAAAAGAATATTGATGAGAATTAAAAAAAAATTCAACTAATCAAAAATACAAACCGTTATGTAAAAGAGCTCCTAAAGCCTGTTTAACTAACATAGTATGATCGAGTAGTATCACTTTATAACTTATAGGAAGTAAGTCATAGACTGTGTGTTGTTTTAAAAATTCAGCAATCGAAGCAATAGTATTCTAGATTCAAGTTAACATTAAATGACACGGTGTTGTATAATCAGATTACCTGAGCATTTGTAGCTTCATAATTATTAGTATTATTGTTAATATGAGAAGGTTCTGGAGAGTTAAGTGTCATACTTTTGTTAGTTAATTAATTTGTAAATTATATTTGTAATTTTATGGCATTGAACCATTCGAATTCTTAAAATTTCACCAAATTTAAATACATTTGTGGGAATGTAAATATCAAATATGTGACAGTTTAATTTAGAATATTAATGTGGAAATTAAAGTGATATTTGATTCAATTTCTAGTACTTGGTATTAAATCCATATTGTTATCCAATATTAATATAATATTGAGGCATGCTACTTTTTATTTATGTATTGATTACTGACCCCAGTAAGCTTTTTCTTAATAAAAAGTAGATTCACCAAATGAGATTACATAGTTTCTGGATTAAATTGTCACTAATATTAATATTTTTCATAATTGCTTGCTATTCAAAACTTTGATAAAATGTAGATAATTTAAAAAAATAAAGTCTTTCTATTATTTAATCAGTAATATCAAAATTACATAATATTTCTTAATCCTTAATGATTATTTTTAAATTTTAATATATGTTATAATTTTAAATTTTATATTAGATTCTTGAGCATTAAATTCTGACATATAGCAAAATAGTTATAATTATATAATCATCCATTGAGCTATAATTGGTTACATTAGTGTTTATTAGTTATTCCCATGTACTTGTATTGCTAATAAGATAAAAACTATCAAAATTTTACATCTTCATTGGAGAGAATCCATTTAAATCATATATAACAAATGGCTGGTTAAAAATTATATTTTATACCAGGCATAATGTGTTGTACCATAGTATACAATATAAATTTTAAATACTTTTTCATTTTATATAGTGTGAACTATATTTGAATTTCAACTTATTTTCATTATTATGAAATTTTTTAAAAAGATTATAAATTATTAAAAGTAACTTCTATAATTATTTATATATCCAAAAATCTTAATTTTTATATTTTTAATTAACTGCTATAAATTATATATACTCTTATTTCAATACACCTAATACTTTAATCTATATTTTTCATATTGCAGTGGCCAAAATAATATCGATAAAAATATCAAAATGATCTATCAAAAATATTGTATAATATGATATTTATATTTATTGGATATTAAATCTATAATGATAATTCTCAATTGAAGGCATAAGATATATTTTCATTATTTTTTACAATTCAAATACTTTTTTTATATTTAATTGAATAGTTCAAATCAA
The DNA here is from genome assembly GCA_000697335.1 of Conidiobolus incongruus B7586. Taxonomy (NCBI): domain Eukaryota; kingdom Fungi; phylum Entomophthoromycota; class Entomophthoromycetes; order Entomophthorales; family Conidiobolaceae; genus Conidiobolus; species Conidiobolus incongruus. The sequence goes on from JNEM01008694.1 coordinate 17,779, forward strand.
TATAATTTAAAAGATGATTTTGAAATTTTTGTAAAATTATTAAAAACAGTTTTCTAAAATATTATTAGCGTTAAAAAAATTTCAAAGTGTTTGCTTATTACATAAGTATTTATTATCAATTAATATATAAATTTATTAACTGTTAATCGAGTACATATAAGTCAAATATGGATACTAATTTTTGATAGATGCAAGTTGGTGAAGTTCAAATCTTTTACAGGAATAAATAACAGTACAAATACAGTGATCTTCATCCAAATAACTCTTGAAATTTGATATTCTCTAAAGGTTTATCAAAATGATCGATCATGCTTTGATACTATACTATATTTTCAAATATATCTCATATTAATTAAATACATAATTTAGTATATTGATCGTTATTTACATTTTTAGCATCTCTAGGCTTTTCATTTAAATTAAAATCTTTAACTAACAAATTGTTTAATCCAGTGCATTAAGGTTTTAATAAAGCTACTTTGAGACATCAAATTTCCTAAATTATACTTAATTTGATTCCATTCTCTCTCAGACAGCAAAATGATATTTAATTAAAATTCAAGCTAGTTATTTGAAAGATTCACTTCAGTTTCAAATACTTGTAAAATGCTATTCAAATATTTTTCATATGAAGGTAATTCGACATTCACTACACCAACTTCAACTTAGCACCCCCTTAAATTGCTGTCAAAACTACGAAATCTCCGTGATGCGAAATATAAAAACCAACTTTAGACAAATTGCCATATCCAATAGAATTATTTAAAATAAAATATGAAGAATTAATAGTCAACATTAATAATTTTATGCTCACAAAACTGATTTTAGGCCTTCCTTCCTTATTAGTTTCAAAATAAATATCCTTAGTTGAAACATTATCCAATTTTAACTTGATTATTAATTGATTGAATCATTTATACGAAGCAATTGACTAATCAAAATTGATTTTTTGTCTTTTATTTGAATATCAGCCCTCACCTTTTTCTCACTCAATAGAGGCAAATTGGAACATAAGCTATTCAACTCCTATTAAATTCTTATTAATTAGAATGATCTTGATCAATACAGTATCTTGCTAGGTATGTTGGATTCCAATTGCAATTGTTAAAAATACTAGCTATATAAATGCTAAATAATTAAAATCAATAAATCGTTATTGTAATACTATATTGTTTAATTTAGGTAAACACATTGTATTCAATACGGGTAAAGTATAATGCTTGAAAACAGAAAAGGACCAAGTCATTAAAATTATTGGAACTTAATGATTTGAACATTATTACCAGTGTTTGATTAAATATATTTAATGCTAGTATAAGTGAATATATTGAATAGTTAATAATTTATTTTAATAAAGTGTTATAATAATAATTTAATTCATTTAATAATGAATAAAGGATTTACATGTTAAATATGCTTGGATTCCTGAAATATTATTTGCACAAAAACTGTATAATATTGAGCTATTTAATTGGAATATTTAATAATTGAAATTATAATTTTAAATGTATTTAACCAATCATTGTAAATATTGGTAATGATTATAAGCATTAAAATAGTTCTCATGACTATTGGATATCAACAGTATCATGAGAACTCCATTTCATATATGGTGTTACCATTAAAATCAATAATTTGGAGCAATTCTTCAATCCCTTTACAATTGATTTAAACATTCCTTAGAAAATATATTTAATATACTCTCTGAAATGCTTTCAATAACAAATTATATTTCAAACTTTTATACATATGACAAAATTAGTATTACTTTGTTCTTCTAACAGCATCAATAAAATATTGATATAAACTGATATACGAAAATATTATATTAATATAAGCTATGAATACAATTTCTGCTAATAAAATATATTTATTTTCTAGTTCCTCAGAAATATATCCTAAAATGTAAAAAATAGACCATTTTTATTGAAATATCCACAACATTAATAATATTTCGATCCGACCGAAAAATTGCCATTTATCAAGTTTAATATTAAGTTTTTTTATAAACATTTCATTTATTAAGTCCTCCTTTAATATTTATTATCAACTGGTTTATATTTTTTAAATTTTTAGCTATGATCAATCACATATGTGACTTTGTTTTTTTGATTTGAGTATAAGCAAATAAAATCATTTCAAAGTCATTCATTCATTCATTCTATAACCCATCTGGCTTATATTCATAATCACTTAATATTAACATAAAAAAGGAAAAATTAGTTATATATGATATGATTTTATAATATTAAATTATTAAGGATCAAATTCAATAATCCTAGTAATATATCTGTTGAAACAAATGTTTAGAAAAATAATACACAATTAGTAGTTATTAATAAACATTAATTTTCTCATTTAAACATTTGTTTCTAAGGAGTGGTGAGTTTGTTCTTATAAAGTTTAACATTGTATATGTATATTAAATATTAGGGTAGCATAGCTTGTTAAGACCTATAAAAGTCTTTTAGCTAGTATATTTAGTTTATAATTCTGAAATTAATCTATTGTGTTGTTATATATATTTAACGTTAATATGGTAAATCCTGATGTACATTACTCCATTTTACTGATTTATTAAATCATATAAAATTTAAACCAGTAATCAAGGTATAAAATCATGTTCCAGATCCTTAGTAAAGATATATTATATCAATTTCAAAGTGATAGATACAATTCACAGTTCCACTCTTTTATTATAAATTTATTGCTCCTTGTTCATTGGAAAAATAAACTTTAATAAAAATTAACCAATCCCCATATTTCATCAAATGCTATTAACTCCTTGAAGAATATATGTTTCAGCATTGAGATATCTAATCATATATCAGTATTGAGGATAATGATGCTATATAATATTGACTTCTAATGATTCAAATTTTAGCATACAAATATAACTGTTATTGACCAATCTCATCTCTTAGCCCCTTGGACCAAAATATCAAGAATAAACTTTTTCTCTTTGGGAATAGTGGTTAAATGTTCGTGGTATAAATTGATGTGATGGGTATTGAAATTTAGTTGTATACACTATATTTTTGACTATTCCACGAGCGTCTAGTTCCATCTTTAACGAATTACATTTTTTGCTTAGTCGTAACCTATACCGCCTAATAGTCCACTGCATACTAGTAATAGTCTAGAATGATCTCATATGAAACTTCCGACTACTATGTTGGACTATTCACTGTCATTGCTGATATTCTTATTTCAGTCGCCTACTTCGCCATTCCCATTGAAATGTGGTTCTTCCAACGGAATTTACCTGGACCATTGCCTCATCAGTACATTTTAATCTTTTATCAAGCTTTTATCCTTGCATGCGGTGTAACTCACTTGACTGCTGTCTGGGCACCATGGACTCAGACTGCTGTTGCTCAGCTCGTGGTCAAATTCATTTGTGCCGTATTATCAGTTGGAACAGCAATCATAATGATCAAAGTCATCCCCATGGCTTTCTCACTTCCTGTTAAGGCTGAAATGCTTGCCAGGGAACTGGGTGCAAGGATTCGTCACGGTCACCATCTTCAGGCCACTAATGAACTTCTGGTAAAATTTCGTAAAATGACTCACAACATCAGAAAAACACTAGATGTTTCAACTATATGTGATACTGCTGTGTATGAGCTTTGCAATGCTTTAAATGTGAGTGGAGTGGCAATATTTTTCCCCGAAGATGGTCGATACAGATGTACCGCAGAATTCATTCGACACAAAGGTGAAAATCCAAGTAGCTCTCCACTCTCTCCCACTTTGGTCAAAACGCACTACTGGAAGACAATCACTGTTCCATCTGATTGCGAGACCTTGCGTCGTATGGATGGAGTCACTTGCGCATCACATATCTCTCACAGTGAAATTTCTAGCATGGTCGCTAAACAAAGAGGTGTGCTATATTCTTCTGGTATGATCATGGCTTTTAGTCTTCCTAATATCGATCAACGCGGTTTAGTGCTTGCATTTAATGAAAAGGATCAATGGTGTCCTAGCCAAGAGGATTTTGAGCTTTTTGAAGATATTGTGTCACAGATTCAAATTGCCCTAGAACAAGCCTATCAAATCCACCAAGAGAGCAAGCGTAATGATCTCTTTAACAACCAGATTCAAAAGAATGATGAATTATCAAAAGCTAAAAGAAATGCTGAAATGGCCAACGAAATCAAATCGCAACTTTTGTCTACTTTGAATAAGGAGTTTGGTAACCCCATTAACCAAATCAAATTGTTGTGTCAGCAAATCTCAAACACACAACTCGCCGAAGGCCAAATCAAATACATTGAGGCTATTTTATATCAAAATCAAACTCTCTCTGATGTACTCAATGAAGCAAACGACTTTGTTCATGCAGAAGCTGGTGATTTAACCCTAAACCAATACACCTTCAATCTCAAGGACACGTTTTCCACAGTTATTCCTAATATCGAATCCATGTGTGAGAACAAACAAGTTGAATTTACATGGCGAATTGACTCACTCGTTCCTTCTCACTGGATGGGAGATAATCTCCGACTCAGAAAGATGTTACTACATATGGCTACAAACTCTTTGCAGTTTACTCATCAAGGCAGACTTGATCTAGTGGTGAGTCTCGAAGACATTCCTCCCTCTGAATGGATGCTTCCCAATGTTGATATCAAATCAACTACATCATGGTCCCACTACACCCATCCATTCCCACCCACTCTCACGAAAGATTCACTTCCTCCCGCCTCCAAAGAGTTCCAAGATACACTCATCCCTCTCAAACTTTATGTCCATGTCAAGAACACTGGCAAGAATATCTTAGATAAGAGCTTGGATCAGATGTTCCGAAGCTTAGCCTTAGGTGATCCCATCATCAACCACCCAACGAATCCCAAGCTGAGTTTGAATTTGACCACACTCTGCCAATTGGTGAGGCTGATGGGAGGCAGCATTTCCGTCTGGACACACGGTATGGAGGGCACTATATTTAGCTATGGTTTAACGCTTTGTATGACATCACCCAAGATCACCCAATCTTAATTAATTTCCATCTTTCTCAAAGTATAATATTTAAATGAAGTAAATTATAGCATCAATCTTTGATGAGATTGGTTTAAAAATTAATTGTAAATTAATAAATTTTCGATTTCTTTTATTTATCAAGATCATAATAAAGTTAAATTTATTTGCCTATCTGAGTTAAAATTATATTTATCCAAATTAAAATAAACTTTTATGATAAATAGTTGTTTTAAAAAATGAAAGGATTTTAATTATTAAATCTGATATGTATTTCCTATAATCTCAGCAATAGTCATTTATAGTTTTATTGTAACTATTGTATTGAATGATTATTGCTTTATTTTTATATAGATATTTAAATATTTCATAATCATATTATTAATACTCTATGAATAATATAAAAAAATCAATATAAAATAAAATAAAAACATAAATAAATTTCTTGAAAATAATTACAAGTGATGAAATTAAAATCTCAGTATCAAATATATTTTATGTAAGCATTAAATTTTATTCAATTTATAAATTCAGACTTATTATAAATCTGAAAATTATTGGATTTAAACTGAATATAATATTACATAAATAGTTTAGCAGTAATTATTAGACTATTATTCTTGAATTCGTGTTAATGATGATCTTTATTAATATTAGAACGATTGAGACTGTTTTAATATATTAGATTGTGTTCATAAAGATATTGAAAATCAATTGAGATTTATCACAAATTACTGGAATATAAATTCAATATTTATTTAAAAAGATAATTTTAAATTTGATTTATAATAAATGAAGATCTACTGACCCTATCTTTTTAAATGATTGTATTTAGTAAATACCATATTATGTGATTTTTGAAAAGTAATTACACTGAAAATTGTCGATTGATAAAGAAAATGAAATGTATAAATTATTCATTAATCAAAAATAATCTATTATATTGGAAATATACTCTCAATATTATATCAAAAAATATTATGAATAATAATAAATCTTTATTATAATGTGTGAATTTTTACATATATTTTTATATTGTACTACTAATACACTGAAAAAAGATTATTAATTGGTACAATGCATACAAGGGAGCTGAATAGCAATATGTAGGGTGCTAGTGATTTAATTAATACAATAGACGTTTAAATGTATTTTAAGGCTGCTGTGAGTCAAGTTCTAAAGATCCAATAGGCGATAATTGAAAGTATCGCGATTCATGATTCAATAATAACTAAAAATATATTAACTATATGAAAAAAGTTAATCGATTAAATGTACTTCATCTGTAGCATTGTCTCGATTGAGTAATGTGGAAGGAAGTTGTAGTGCTTCTTCTTCAGCTTGCTTGGATTGTAAATCTGAATGTATGGTGGGTTCTGTTTGGTTCTAAATAAAATAAATAAATATAATATTGTGCTATATTGATGTGAATGATTTTAGATACCTGTTTGGAGATAGATTTTGTAGCAGACAAAGGGTTTGTGACATTATTCGGTGCATTAAATACAGGCTGCAGTACCGTAGACACATTATCATTACTAACGGTATTTAAAATATCAAAAGGATTCATTATATTGGAACTATCTCCAAATAGTAGTGCATTAGTTAAAAAATCATTGTTATCAGCTATTGATGATGGCATAAATGTCTCACTTAAAAATTCAGAGTTCATTTCTGAATTAAAAGCATTGGAAGGGAACATGTTGTATACTGAATCGGCGTTAGATACAAGATGATTTAATGAATCAACTGTGAAATTGGTCACTGCTTGAGTATATGTCGAAGGAATTGATGTAGATAATTGTTGGTCTGTTTCAATAGGTTGAAAATTAGTATATTCATTCAAGTTATCCAAAGGAGGATCTGAATCGAGCTCTGGATGAATGTTGAAAGTCACAGTTTTGGTCTTTTTTTCAGAAGTTATATATGTATTGTTTACGCTTGTATTACTATACAAATTAAGCTGTTCCACTTCTGGGCCATTATATTGCTCAATACATCGATTACAATAATATAAATAAGATGGCATTAGGTTAGATGGTAAACATTGTATATGGAGCCAAGCTTCGCACCAATCACATTGGACCATAGGTCCATCGTC
>JNEM01008695.1:0-23460 GCA_000697335.1 Conidiobolus incongruus B7586
CAAGCTCAAGCTGATGACGATGGACCTATGGTCCAATGTGATTGGTGCGAAGCTTGGCTCCATATACAATGTTTACCATCTAACCTAATGCCATCTTATTTATATTATTGTAATCGATGTATTGAGCAATATAATGGCCAAGAAGTTGAACAACTTAATTTGTATAGTAATACAAGCCTAAACAATACATATATAACTTCTGAAAAAAAGACCAAAACTGTGACTTTCAACATTCATCCAGAGCTCGATTCAGATCCTCCTTTGGATAACTTGAATGAATATACTAATTTTCAACCTATTGAAACAGACCAACAATTATCTACATCAATTCCTTCGACATATACTCAAGCAGTGACCAATTTCACAGTTGATTCATTAAATCATCTTGTATCTAACGCTGATTCAGTATACAGCATGTTCCCCTCCAATACTTTTAACTCAGAAATGAACTCTGAATTTTTAAGTGAGACATTTATGCCCTCATCAATAGCTGATAACAATGACTTTTTAACTAATGCACTACTATTTGGAGATAGTTCCAATATAATGAATCCTTTCGATATTTTAAATACCGTTAGTAACGCTAATGTTTCTACAGTGCTGCAACCTGTATTTAATGCACCCAATAACGTCATGGCCCCTCTGGCTGCTACAAAATTCATCTCCAAGCAGGTATCTAAATCAATTCACTTGAATATAACTCAAGCTTATAATTATTTAATTTATTTAGAACCAACCAGATTCTACTATACCTTCAGATTTACAATCTAAGCAAGCTGAAGAAGAAGCACTACAGCTTCCTTCTACATTACTCGATCGAGACAATGTTACAGATGAAGTACATTTAATTGATTAGCTTTTTTTCATAAAGTTAATATCTTTTTAGCTGTCATCGAATCATGAATCGCCATACTTTCAATTACCACCTATTGAATCTTTAGAACTTGACCCACAGCAACCTTAAAACGCATTTAAAAGTCTATTACCCTAATTAATCATCTGCTTACAATATATCAGAATTATCATACAAAAACATATGTAAAAATCGTCAAATTATAATAAAGATTCATTGCTATTCGTAAATTTCCTGATGTAATATTGAGAATATATTTTCAATATAAAAAATTATTTTTGATCAATCAATAAATTATATATTTCATTTTGATTAATCTACAATTATCAGTGTGATTTTTTTTCAAAAATGAGATAATATCATATCTACTAAATGCCATAATTTAAAGAATCAGGACTAATATGACTTGATTTAATTTATTATTAAACAATTTTAACATTATCTAATTTTTTAATGTAATTTTTAAATTTATATAACGTTAATTTGTGATATATTTGGACTGATATTAAATATTTTTATCAATCTAATCTAATACATTAAATCATTCTCAATTATACTAACCATTTTAATAAAAATCATCATTAAGAATTCAACATAAATAGCCTAATAATTACTCTTGAGCTATTTATGTAATATCAAATTCAGTTTAAATCCAATCATTGTCTTATATTATTAATATTTCAAATTGAGAAAAGTCTGAATTATATAGATTAAATAATATCTATTGCTTAGATAAAAATATGTCACATATGAAAACTTTAGTATCTTATAATTATTTCAAGAAATTTATTTAAGTTGTTTTATTTTATATTAATTTTTTATATCACTCATAGAGTATTAATAATATGATAAATTAAATAAAATATTTATATATTAATAAACTAATAATCATTCAATACATTAATTATAATAAAACTATAAATGACTATTACTGAGATTATATGAAGTACATACAGATTTTATAATTAAAATCCTTTCATTTTTTAACAGAACTATTTATCATAAAAGTTTATATTAATTTGGATAAACATCGAGATTTTAACTCAGATAGGCAAGTATATTTAATAAGATTTTAATAGATAATGGAAAAAAAATAATTTATTATAATTTACAATAACATTTAAACCAATCATATCATTGAATCATGATATAATAATTACTTGCAATTTAAATAATATACTTTGAGAAGGATAGAAATTAATTAGGATTGGATGATCTTGGGTGATGTCATGCAGAGTGTTAAACCATAGCTAAATATAGTGCCTTCCATACCATGTGTCCAGACTGAAATGCTGCCTCCCATCAACTTTACCAATTGGCAAAGTGTGGTTAAATTCAAACTCAATTTAGGATTAGTTGGATGATTGATGATGGGATCACCTAAGGCTAAGCTTCGGAACATCTGATCCAAGCTCTTATCCAAGATATTCTTGCCAGTGTTCTTGATATGGACATAAATTTTGAGAGGGATGAGTGCATCTTGGAACTCTTTGGAAACGGGAGGAAGTGAATCTTTAGTGAGCGTAGGTGGAAACGGATGAGTGTAGTGGGACCATGATGTAGTTGATTTGATATCAACATTGGGAAGCATCCATTCAGAGGGAGGAATGTCTTCGAGACTCACCACAAGATCAAGTCTGCCTTGATGAGTAAACTGCAAAGAGTTTGTAGCCATATGTAGTAGCATCTTTCGGAGACGGAGATTATCTCCCATCCAGTGAGAAGGAACGAGTGAGTCAATTCGCCATGTAAACTCAACTTGTTTATTCTCACACATTGATTCGATATTGGGAATGACCGTGGAAAACGTGTCCTTGAGATTGAAGGTGTATTGATTTAAGGTTAAATCACCAGCCTCTGCATGGACAAAATCGTTTGCTTCATTGAGCACATCAAAGAGAGTTTGATTTTGAGATAAAATAGCCTCAATGTATTTGATTTGACCTTCGGCGAGCTGTGTGTTTGAGATTTGCTGGCATAACAGCTTGATTTGGTTAATGGGGCTACCAAACTCCTTATTCAAAGTAGACAAGAGTTGCGATTTGATTTCGTTGGCCATCTCAGCATTTCTTTTAGCTTTTGATAATTCATCATTCTTTTGAATCTGGTTATTAAAGAGATCATTACGCTTGCTCTCTTGGCGGATTTGATAGGCTTGTTCTAGGGCAATTTGAATCTGAGATACAATATCTTCAAACAGCTCAAAATCCTCTTGGCTAGGACACCATTGATCCTTTTCATTAAATGCTAGCACTAGGCCACGCTGCTCGATATTAGGAAGACTGAAAGCCATAATCATCCCAGAAGAGTACAACACACCTCTTTGTTTAGCGACCATGCTAGAAATTTCGCTGTGAGAGATATGTGATGCGCAAGTGACTCCATCCATACGACGTAAGGTCTCACAATCAGATGGAACAGTGATTGTCTTCCAGTAGTGCGTTTTGACTAAAGTGGGAGAGAGTGGAGAGCTACTTGGATTTTCACCTTTGTGTCGAATGAATTCTGCGGTACATCTGTATCGACCATCTTCGGGAAAAAATATTGCAACTCCACTCACATTTAAAGCATTGCAAAGCTCATACACAGCAGTGTCACATATAGTTGAAACATCTAATGTTTTTCTAATATTGTGAGTCATTTTACGAAATTTTACTAGAAGTTCATTAGTGGCCTGAAGATGGTGACCGTGGCGAATCCTTGCACCCAATTCCCTGGCTAGCATTTCAGCCTTAACAGGAAGTGAGAAAGCCATAGGGATGACTTTGATCATGATAATTGCTGTTCCAACTGATAATACGGCACAAATGAATTTGACCACGAGTTGAGCAACTGCAGTATGAGTCCATGGTGCCCAGACAGCAGTCAAGTGAGTTACACCGCATGCAAGGATAAAAGCTTGATAAAAAATTAAAATATACTGATGAGGCACTGGTCCAGGTAAATTCCGTTGAAAGAACCACATTTCAACGGGAATGGCGAAATACGCGACTGAAATAAGAATATCAGCAATGACAGTAAATAATCCAACATAGTAGTCGGAAGTTTCAGATGAGTTCATTCTAGACTATTATTAGTATGTAATTGACTATCAAGCAATATAAATCACGAGTAAGGAAAAAATAATTCGTTAAAGATGGAACTAAGCACTTGTGGAGTAGCCAAATATATATTGTATACAATTAAATTTCAATATCCGTCACATCAATTTATACTAGGGACATTTAATCGCTATTCCCAAAGAGAAAAATATAATTCTTGATATTTTGGTCCAAGGGGCTAAGAGATGAGATTCATCAATAGCAATTATATTTGTATGCTAAAGTTTGGATCATTAGAAGTCAATACCATACAGCATCATTATCCTCAATTCTGATATACGATTAGATGTCTCAATGCTGAAACATATATTCTTCAAGGGGTCAATGGTATTTGATGAAATATGGAGATTGGTTAATTTTCATTATTTTTCCAATAAACAAGGAGTAATAAATTTATAATAAGAGAGTGGAACTGTGAATTGTATCCATCCCTTTGAAATTGATATAATATATCTTTACTAAGGATCTGGAACCTGATTATAAACCTTGGTTACTGGTTTGAGTATAGTTTGATTGTTTAAATCAGTAAATGGAGTAATGTCCATCTAAGTAGATTTACCATATTAACGGTGAATATATATACAATACAATAGATTAATTTCAGAATCATAAACTAAATATGCTAGCTAAAAGTTTTTTCAAAGCTTAACAACCTATGCTATCCAAAAATTTAATATATATCCAACGTTAAACTGTAATAAAACAAACTTACCACTCCTTAGAAACAAATGTTTAATCTGGAAAATTGATGTTTATTAATAACTATTAATTGTGTATTATTTATAAACTTTAATTTTGCAAATATATTACTAGGATTAATGAATTTGATCTTCTATAATGTGTATTATAAAATCATATCATATATGGTTAACATTTTTTTCAATAATAAAATCAAGTGATTACAAGTATAAACAATATGGGTTATAAAGTAGTTTAATGACTTTTATATAATTTCATTTGCTTGCGTTCATTTTAAAAACACAAAAACAATATGCGATTAATCATAGCTAAGGATTGAGATGAAATAATAAATCAGTTGATAACAGATATTAAAGGAGGAGTTAATAAATGAAATGATTATAAAATACTCAATATTAAACTTGAAAAATGACAATTTTTCGGTCGGATCGAAATATTATTTACACTGTGGATATTTGTGTATATAATATCATTTTTACCCAATTAGCCTATATTTTATTAGAATTAGAATTAAATTTTTTAAAACAATAGAAATTTTATTCATTTTATGTAATATATAATATTTCGATATAATAATTAATTCTGTTTTTTAATTGGTCTCTATAAAACATTATAATTTTTTAGTGTGTATAACAATTAAAAGAAATACTTCAAAATATTTTAATATTTCTCCAAGTCTGAGTTCTAAATTTGATTTATTCTTAATTTGTTCTAAATCAAGGATTTTAATAGTAATGCCATTTAAAAAGTAGGATTGTATTGGCTCTGAAATATCAAAAATAATCATGATAAATAATTAAAATAATTTTTAAAATAAACTAAAAATCAGGTATGTTTTCAAACAGTCCATAATTTTTAATACAAATAATTGAAATTTATACAGCTTTGGAAAAACAAACTTATTGCAAAAAATCAGGTTAATTATATATATATGTTGATTATTGGATATCAAATGATGATTAATTTTATTATATTAGATTAATTTAAAATTTTAAAATCGATTAACATATTTATGATATATTAACATACATTACATTTCATCAATCGGATATGGTTAATAATATTCAATTCTTAAATTCCCATAATGTCATCTAGTCATTTATTGGTATATATTTCAATTAGTCAGTCTTAAATTATTTTCAAAAACTATATCTTATCGAAATAAACAAAATGTGCTCACCCAAAGTAAACCGCAATATATTTTATCTATTATTTATTGAATTTAATTATTTAGGTGTTGTACAGTTGGTATTTTAATGCTTCAAAATGGAATCCGACAGATCAAGTAAGCACATAAATTTTTCAATGTAGATTCCAATTTATAAAAATTCAATAGGAATTCGATAACTTATGCTCTAAACTACCTAAATTAAGTGAGAAAAAAGTGAGAGCATATATTCAATTCCAGGATAAAAAATCTGCTTTAATTAGTCAATTTCTTCGATATAAATTATTTAATGAATTAAAAATCAAACTAAAATTGAATAATATTTCTATTAAAGAAATCTCTTTTGAAACTACTAAGGAAGGAAGACCTAGAATCAGTCCAGTAAGTATGAAATGATCAATATTAATTTTAGTTATAATCATTTACTTTACAGAATTCTATTGGATATGACTATTTTTCTAAAATTGACTTTAATATTTCGCATCATGGCGATATGATAGTATTAGTGGCAATCGAAGGGAACGCTAAAGTTGGTGTTGATGTAATGAAAGTCGAATTACCTTCTTATGAAAAAGATCTAGATAGCTTTTTACAAGTATTTAAAAATGAGGTAAACCTTTCAGATATACCAATATATAATATTATTCAAAATAATTTCAGCTATCCGATAGAGAATGGAATCAAATTAAACATAATGGAAAGAATGATGAATATTCTTTAAATATATTTTATGAAGTTTGGTGTCTCAAAGAAGCTTTACTAAAATCTTATGGTACTGGATTAACCGATTATTTGTCAAAGGAAGATTTTAATTTAAATGGAAAGCCTAGAAATGCTAAAAATGTAAATTATGATAATTATAGTATATTATATGTGTACATAATACAATATATTTATATAGATAATTTGGAATCAAAGTCTAATTGATCACTTTGGTAAGCCTTTGGAGAATATCAAATTTCAAGAGAGTTATTTGAATGAAGATCATTGTGTTTGCACTGCTATTTATCCCTGTACGAATGATGAATTTCATCAACTTGGACCTATCAAATATTCAGAAGTATTCATATCTGATTTAGATGTGCTTGACAAATAATTAATAAATTTATATATTTATATAATAATTGATATTAAAAGTTTATGCTTATACGAATAAAAATTTATTTTCATATGAGCTTTCTCAACTCTAATCCTATTATTGTTTGATTTTTTTATTTAACTGTCACATCATTGATAATTAAATTCCCACAAATGAATTAAAATTTAATGAAATTTTAAGAATGTCATAGGTCTAATTAAATAGAATTCAAGCAATTCTTGCTAAAATAATTAACTAACAAAAGTATGACACTTAACTCACCAGAACCTTCTCATATTAACTACAATTCTAACAATTCTGAAGCTCCAAATGCACAGGTAGTCCATTTATATAGTATCGTATCATTTAAACTTAACCCGAATTTAGAATACTATTGCTTCAATTGCTGAATTTTTAAAACAACACACGGTCTATGACTTACTTCCTATAAGTTATAAAGTGATATTACTCGATCATACTATGTTAGTTAAGCAAGCTTTAGGAGCTCTTTTACATAATGGTTTGTGTTTTTAATTAAATGAATTTTTTTTCAATTCATATTAATATTCTATTTTGAACAGGTGTTAATTGTGCCCCTCTATGGAACTCTTCACTTCAAAAATATGCTGGTTTATTGACTACTAACCATTTTATTACTTTGATTCAACATTTTTATGGAAGAGATAGCTATGAGAGAGTGGTTGAAGAACTAGAACAATTTCAGCTACATAGGTTTAGAGGTATTATTTGAATACTCTTTATCTTTGAATTCTATTAAATAGTATTTTAGAGGTCGAACAAGCACAGGGTATTGGGCCCGATCCTGGGATCTCTATTAATCCATCTCAAACCGTATTTGAAGCATGTCAAGCTATTGTCAAAGCCACAAATCATACACTTCCAGTTTTAGATATTGATCCAGATACCCAACAACAGCTAGTGGTGTCAGTAATTTCTCAATACAAAATATTGAAATTTTTATCTATCAATTATAAAAACAGAGCCAATTTGAATTTAACTTTACAACAAACTAAAATAGGATGTTATACTAATTTGGCCACTGCTAAACTATCCACTCCCGTAATTGATATTATTCATATATTTATGCAAAAAAGGATTGCTGCTATTCCTATTGTTGATGATGATGGTAATTAGATATTATATCAATTTATAACCAACTTATGAATTATGCTATTTTAGGAATTGTTTTAAATGTATTCGAAAATAATGATATATTGGTAAATTCCCTAATTTATTATATACATCATAAATAATAATTTTTATACATTTATTAGAATTTAATAAGGGATGGACACTTTAATAATCTTGATTTATGTGTTGCAGATGCTTTACAAAGCAGATCAGAAGTAATTAATGTTTCTCTTTCATTAGATATTTATTAATCTTTGTTTTTAGTCATTTGAAGGAGTTCATCGATGTCAGTCTTCAGATACTTTGGCTTCAATTTTACAGACTATTCGAAAAGAAACAGTGAATCGATTAATGGTTGTAGACTCTGAAGATCGATTAGAAGGAATTGTTACTTTGAGCGATATTTTAAATTATCTAATTCAATAAATAATATCCAACCTCAATTTAATATACTAAATCTGAATTTTATTTTATGAATTTCAAATTTATTTTTAAATATTTTGATTAGACTATTATACATTATCATATCACAAAGATCAGAATTCTTGATGAGTTAATCTTAATATATTCAATCAAATAATTTTATTTCATACTTATCGATAGCTAATTGTGTTTTACATTTGTAACAATATATTAATAATTATAGTATTATATATTCTTTTTCATAAGTCAAATTGGTATTTTAATCATTTTCTATTTCACTCTTTGATATATTTAAATTTCAATCAAGTATATAATCTGATATTGTATTTATTGTTTTAAAGTCATATTAAAATAACCCTATGTAGATAATATGGAATCGATATATAGTATGAATATATAGATGTAATATCAAAAATATTATTGGCTCATAATTCAATAATCTAATTTTTATAAATCTATTTCACATTTGAACATAGCATATTATTACCTATTATATTCAATTATTCTTTTCTAAAAATTAAACTAAATATATTAACTTAGTCAGGGTTGTGTGAAAAAATTATATTACCCTTCAAACTATCGAATTTTTTGTATTGAATTAAATTTTAGTAAGGAATTAATTAGAATAAAATCAGCTCCTAGATTTGATTTTAAAAGGAAAATTGAGATGAAACTTCGTTATTAATGTATATATAATATTCACTTATAATAACTATATATATCAAATACAAATAATTTATAAACTATTCACACAATTGGAACAATCTTACCTTATCGGATTAGAAATATAAAAATCAAGAAAATTTTGTGGATCAAAATAAATATTAATTAACTTGGGAGTTAAATTTTTAAATTAAAAGCAGGTTCAGTTAATTATAATATGGATATTGGTTAATGATTAAATTATATACATATATTCCTTTTTGGTAATTAATATATGAATGACTCAGAGTTATTATTAAATCAATCCAAGTCATAAAACTTTTAACTTTCAATTTAAAAATAATAATAAAAATAATAAATTTTGTTGTTAAATATTCATGTGTATATATTAACAAGTTGAATAGTAATATATAAAATATTT
The DNA here is from genome assembly GCA_000697335.1 of Conidiobolus incongruus B7586. Classification (NCBI taxonomy): domain Eukaryota; kingdom Fungi; phylum Entomophthoromycota; class Entomophthoromycetes; order Entomophthorales; family Conidiobolaceae; genus Conidiobolus; species Conidiobolus incongruus. The sequence continues at coordinate 9,559 of JNEM01008695.1, forward strand.
ATTATTAAGAACGGAATCATGAATTTTGATAATATTTAGAAATATTATCAAATATTAAATATAAAAGGATAAAAAATATAATAAAAATAATTTTAGATTTATGTTACGGATAAACATTCACTTTAATATCAGAGAAATCGGAAGGAAATTGAAAAGATTTCTTGAGTCAAACTTCTATTGACCTGTTAGTCAAAAATATTGGCTTGAATGAGCTTCTGAAGGCCATGGCTATAAATGTTAATTAATCCATGAAAAAACTCCAAGGCCAAGAATAAAACTAGATCTTAAATGAAAAAATTATGTCATATAATATACATATGATAATTCATATCTACGGGTTATCCAAGGAGAATTCGCTATGCTAAGTTGGTATCAAGAGTTGAGGAGTTCTCTGTCTTATATGGAATCGTGTTGGGGTCTCCCGAAGGCATGAAAGATTCTGATGAAGTAGGGGGATTTGAAGTTGAATTTGCTTTTTCAGGTATTTCTAAATCAACCTAACAAATAGCAATTAGTTAATTACTCTATAATTTAAAACACTTAAAATCTTACAAAATCTTTGAAGTAGTCCGTACTAAAAGATAACAGGTGATTAATAAAAATAACATAAATGAATAGAAATTAAAAGCTTACGTATCTCCCAAACTCTGTTGAAGCTGAATTACTCTGCTTTTGAGGTCCTTTTGCTTAGCTTGAAGTTGAATGATATATTCCAAAGCTATAATCAATCAAAGTCAATATAGATAAATGATTTATGTATTATTTTATAATGCCTTTTTCTAAAACAACAGCCTCATTCCTTGGACCGTGTTTTAATTGAGGGATTGAAGCAATTAACATATCATAACCGTCTCTAATATTTTGTCTTCTCTTTTGTTCTGAAGCGATGTGGTGAGCTTTTTTCTGTTCTTCAGTTAAAAGCTCTTCAGCCAGTTTTTTTCCACGATAATTACCCGCTGAATTAGGGGTTAATCCTTCTCTTCTGGGGTTGTATTTTGGTGTTCTTTTCTTCTTTAATTTGGAGTTATTTTTGATATCTTTGTTGTTAGAATTGGCAGTCATGTCGTTATCTAATACAAATAGATTAGTTACAGTGAAAAGGTTTAAAATGAAAACTTAATTACTCATGAATCTGAAGGTATAGTTGTGACTTGGTAAGTTAGGGGGATATAGAGGGGGAATAAAATTAAGTTGCTGAGAATCTATTATTTTGATTAATAAAAAAATAAAGTAAATATTTAATAAACAATACCAGATAAATTGGCAAAAGAGTGAGGTATCAAAGGCGAATGGTGTGGCTTTGGCAAATCTGGATAAAAGCCGTTGTGATTGATATAATTGGAAGAGACAGGAGTGGATGCTACTAAAATGCGATTAATGGAATGTCAAATGAATTGAAATTAAATTTACTTGAATTCATTAGAGGGTCATTGTATTTAAATGTTTCCTGAGGATTTTTATGCATTATTTTGGTCGAACCATTTTGATAACTCGAATCCATCTTAGCCAATCAAATCTATTCGAATTCGAATTCACTCAATTTTCTATGAAACAGATTGTTTGTCAGAATAATTCAACAATCAACTGCGAAAAATTGCAAATAAAAATAGAGAAAATCAAAGATAAAAAAATCTTAAATCATCATCACTATACAGTTCCTTTTTATACCTATGCAATCACTTATTTTCACCCGTTCTTACCTCAACACTTAGGTAAAGCGATCGGAGAATCTTTCAAGCAGGAATATGAATAACTAACCAATGTTTTTACCTAATTAAGGAATCCAATATATTATAATAAAATCTAATTATGAAACCTGGGTTACAAAACTAGTAGAGAATTTATTTATGGTAGGTTGATAAGAGAACCCTTTGATGCAGATATTCTGTTGTTATTGATCTGATTTGAAGTTTGATTAGCTCGAAGATGAATTAATTGGCATATAAAGCAGGGATAAAATGCTTATAATTATGAAAAATAATGCTAAGTTTCAACTTTCAACAAAGAATGGATAGTCAGACTCATTCTCAACATATTGATCAACAATCCAAACTCTAATATTTGACAATAATCTACTAATCAAATATTATACCTTGCTCAGCAAATATAATCCATTCAATTAACATTCTGTGAATATTAATTATATCCATGTATTTGGATATATTTCAAATAGAAAACATACACCAAATTTAATATAAAAAAATACTTGATTGAAATTTAATTTAATAATATATATTTATTATAAGTACAGAATAAATTTGAATTTTATTTTAGGATATAAATTAACAATATATTACTTATTTAATCATGATATTTTTAATTAATGATTGATGATTTGAAATTTTGAGTTGAAGATATAAATATGTAAAAGTATACTTTTATTTCAGAATAATTGAATGATGATGTATACATAAGATAATTAATAAAATAGTGTATTAGATTCTAGATTTAAGATAGTATAGAACTATATTCAAATGTTTAAAAATAGAGGAAATTTAATCATTTTTTATATTGCTACGGCATATGATTTTTGGATGCCCTCAAAATGTGATATATAAAAATATTTAGAATTAATAAACAATTTATTTAAGTTACATAATTTTTAATTATAATGTCATTTCTTTAATATTCAACCATCATCGTTATATTGCAGCGCGGCTGAGAATAATCACGATCTGTACTGCGATGAACAAGTATGGCAATGGTATTAACAGTGACCGAGGACATTAATAATGAAGTCGATCAACTCTGCCTGGCTTAAGTTTACAAACTATTCTAATTAATTACGTATATTCACTTCGGATCATTCTTATTCAAATAGGATTGTTTTGCATAAAATTAGATCATCGAATCAATAGGTACCATATGCAGAATAACTTCAATTCAGCATTTTTAATATTAACAAATATAATATAATATAGCAAATAAGTTAAAATATTGATCTTAAATAACAATATATGGATGCTTTACCATTTTAAAACTTATTATTATTAAAACAAGTATTTAATTAAAGATATTTAGGTTCTAAATTTGGACGTGGGTCTCCGAAACAAATAAATTCATTCACCCTTATAAAGTGTGAAAATTAGTTGAACATTTTGATGATCTAATGATAAAAAATTTCTCCAGCACTGGTGTTTCGTCAATATAATTCATTGTAGCTCATAGCAATCCACATAGTTAATATATTCAATAGGTTAAAATTTGTATTTCTGATAGTTTTTAAAATCCATTGATTGAGCAGATATATATCACCATAGATTTCCAATAACATCATCAAAACCCTATATAGTTATTGACCCATTTAGCAATACCTCCACTTACTTGCTATCTATATTTTTCCGTCAAATTTTTAATAAAATTAACCATTTTAACCCTGTCAAAATGTATTTCTTTTGATTAACCATTGAACCTATAAAAATATGAACCATTCATATTTTTATAACCTATATTTTGTCTAAATTCAGTTCCATTATCCTTCCCAATTAAGATCCTATGAGAAAATATATAATTAATATACTATCATTAGATCAGTTAAGAAATAAAAATATTTTTGTGGAAAATTAAGTCTGAATAATTTAATTGTATTTATGACCATTTTAATATTATCCACGAAAAATTACAGGCAATTTAGTTTTTTTGTTCAGATTGGAGATTTTTCTGAATGATGAATTAATCTTTTACAGTTGTACATTTTGAATAAATTCATAGTCCAAAATATGTATAACTTTTACAAACTCTTTTAATAAGACTATATAATTCTAGTGAAATTTCTGTTATAATAATCATTCTATTGATCAATTACTAGTCATTTTTAAATTTTATAACTGTTTATCCTGTAAATTCCCAAAGCTTCTAAGTTTAAATTGATCAATAATTCTTATTGAACAGTTATTTCAGCACTATATTGGCTTAATTTTGATACAATCAGATTATTCAAGAACGTCATATTACTCTTTTAAGTATCGCTATTATTAAATATTGCGATATCACTAATTAGACGAGCGTTTACACTTTTATTTTCAATCAATTTCTCATTTAATATTTAATACGAACATTCTTATTATCGTCAAAGTTTATTTTTTATGTTATTGATGAAATTAAGAATTATTATTCTATCGCTATTGTTTTATATAAAAACTGTTCGGATAACTCATTAATAGAATCATAATATATCACGTAGTATTGTTTATTTTATTTATTAATTAACCCTTTAATACTTGATAATTATAGCTTGTTGAGATATTATTAATCAATTCTATAATTAGTAATAATTTTCAGTATGTGTTGGAATTAATACCTTTTTTATTTAAATATAAACAATATCATAGTTAACAATAGTACATATAGTTATTTTGAGTATAACTGATATCAATATATTTTGATATGATAATTTAATGGATCAAAGAAAATATTTCAACTATAATTAATGAATATTTATTATTAATATATTTGTATACATGATTGTCTTGAAGACATTATATTTAATGAATTAGTTTTCATAAGTATTTATTTGGATAGAATTTGTCCGATTATTAAATATTATATTTTGATTGCATAAGACTTGAATCATAGCATAAGATGAATAAATGCAAAATAAACAATATTCGGTTTCAGTTATCGGGTTATTTTTTTCATATTCAACATTGATTTCAGACAGACTAAATGCACTATTTTTAATTATAGTTTGAATCAAAATTCGGATCATTATTAATATATGGTGTTAAATCAATTAATTTTTGTGTAGAATGTCTTAACTATTTTTCAAGTTACATTCAGTAATGTCTAAGATGTATATAAAAGATCATAAAATCAATCATATATTAATCCATTATTTTATCATTTATTCATTTTGATTTAAGATATCCTCAGCAAACATAATCAAATTACTACATACCAAATCATTTTTAATCTTAAGATACATATTATTAACAATAAAATATCTACATATTTAATTTTATTCATCAAATACGAAAAACAGTTTATATTAACACATAATAAATCGGACAGAAGTGATCCATATTATCAGTTCAAACTAACAAGATTAAAAATCGTTTTATTCTAGTGCTTTGAATCAGATCATAAATATATCTTTCTAAAAAGAGAAGTTTCACCTATATATCTAAACCATCCAATTTTCATATTATATTATGATGTTTCTAACCGATATTCTTGAAATTGTTGAATATTATACGGCTTATTCAATTATTTCAAAATAGATTATAATGCATCTATTTTTCATCAAATATCCCACCAATTAATTTGGTAATCATTTTTAGTATTAAATTTGAACTTTTAGTATATTTTAATATATGATATTATAATTATTGAAATATATTTTAAATTTTCAGAACAACAGAAAGCAAAGATTTTAATATTTATATAATATATTATTAAATTCAATGGTTAACTCTTATTAAATTAATTTATCCAAATTTATTCAGATTCATTATAACTATGAAAAATATATCAATTTTATTGTACATATTTATAGAAAAATATTAATTGATTTAATGGTTACCTAATAATTTAAGATTCAAGTAATATCCAGTACTAATAACATTTGACTTTTGAGATATTCATATATTGATTATTCTTAGCCCAATCTATTAAACGCTCATGAAGAAAATTAATTGATCTAGAAACGTTAAACGTGATAATCGAACATTGAATAACTTTAAGGACTCAATATGTGAATAATTACAATTACATTGATCCGTATTTGATCTTATTATTTTAATAATTTATCATAGTATCCTTAATTTTTAATATCAATTATATTGTTTTTCTATTGGTAGTTAAAAGACAAAGGACTAATTCATTAAAATTTGTTATATAATAATGTCCATTATTCAGTTTCCCATTATCATATAATATATTTTAAAAAATTTAAAGTAGTAAAAAAGATATATCCACAGGATAATGTTATAGCTAAGCATCAAAATAATAAACTATAACTGCTGAAACTAGTGATTTAAGTCTATTATTTTTATTACTTGAATATTCCACTCACACAATATCAAAAACATGGTAATTTTACTATTGTAAACTTAAAATATATAACTGATAAAACTTTGCATAGATATTTTTGAATTATTCCATTTTGAATTATCTACCATTATTCAGTCTTTTAAATGAATGTATAATTGCCAATTTAATATATAATTAAGAAAATTAATAGATATATATATTGAATTATATAATCTGAATAAGCACACGCTAATATAATTGATATCACCCAAATGTATACTCGTCATTAGATCAATGTAAATTTAAGAATATACACTAAATTTCGAAAACATCTGTCATAATTATAATTTAAATCTCTATGAATTTTAATACCATTAATTCTATAAGAACATTTGAAAATGGTAGACCATATTAGAATAACATCAGAACCGAATATAGCATAATTTGCTAGCGTCTAAGTATAAGCAATATAAAAACTTCATTATGTAAATATCTGAACTCTACTAATTATTGTTTATCAAATCAAGCAAATAATTCTATTATATCACAATTTGGCTTGAATATATTTCAAACTTTAAAGTCACAGGAATATCAATTTAGACAAGTTTATAAAGTCTCATACGATATTTTTTATCATAATGAAATGTTTTTAGAAAAGAAAATGATATATGTATTCATTATTATCATCTATATATCTTGAAATGTAAAGGAATTTATTTAGTTTTTATAAAAGAGAATTAATTACTTTTATAGCTTAATATATGATTGAAATGAAAGATATTTTTTAATATTGCTTAATGTATTTGCTATTGTTAATAACTTTATTACTCTTCAAATATCATTTAATAATAATGAGAATTTACAAAATGTATGCTTATATTTGAAACTATAGTAATTAACTGTCAATATTGATATTCAGCATCATTCAAAATTCAACAATATTAAAAATTATTATTCTAAAGTATCATTGTATATTTTATTAATTAATTTCGTAAACCAATCATATTTTATTAGTATTAATAATATTTCAATTGTGAGTTGAAAATTTTATTCTATATTTTATCAAAATATAATGACAGTTGTTTTTAATGAATGGTATAAAATTAATACTCTTAATCTGTTCCTGTATCTGCTTTAATTGGTTAATCAAGTTAGCTGATAGAGAATAATCTTTAATGTTTTTTAATTATTATATTTTGATTAATATATAATTAATATATCCTCTATTTTGCATTTTATAGGAAGTTTTTAATTTAAATAAAAATATCATAATTAAACTTTTTATAATATAAATAATGAATTATTTTACCTTGATTAAATAAAAAATATTTAATGTTAAATATACAAGTTTCTATATTAAAATAATAACAATTATAATAGTAGTTTAAATATGAAATAGAATAAGTAAAATAAATCTATTATTTTATGAAACATTAAGGGGATGAAAGTATATAATAGTCAAATAAGCCATAATTCAATAAGATTCTATATAGTAAATAAACTAAATAAAATCAGGCTAAATTTTAATTATAAAATAAAATATACGAAAGTTAATACCATTAAACAAAAAGGATTAGATCATTGTTTAAATTTAATATTGATAGACAGAAATTGATCAAATCAGATCGAAAGAAAGCCTGAGTTTGAAACGTAAGAGCATTTCATATCAAACTTTTGAATACAGTAAGAAAACTTTTAAAAAAATCTATTTAACTCATTTCTAACATATATAAAGAACAAGAAACTGTTATATATTTAGAATAGTTCATCTGATAGATTATTTTTTCGAAGCTAAGCCTCAAGACTAGAATCTTGGGGATTCATCCATTGGTTCTTATAATTGTATATCATATATCAAACTGTTGGGTTCAAATGATTTGGTCGACCATCAGACACCCAAAGGAGTGTGGCTAATTGTCCAGAAAGTCAGGAGGTTTCTTCAAATCATCTTTGTGTTTGTCGTGGCCGTGTGTGTAATTTTAACTCTCTTAATTAGTGCCAGACTAGTGTTCGTTCGGAATCCTGATGCGGTACTAACTTGGCTAGAAAAAATGATCAATTTATTTATTTGCTTCTTAATATCGAATGACTTAATAATAAGCATCAAGATGATTTGGGCGGGCTCTGTAGTATTGTATCATAGAAATCATCCCAAGTATACTCTATATCGCTTCTCTGATAATTGGATTAATTCAGAATCCCAGAAATCTAAGGGTTTAAGACCAAATCCACCTCCAAAAAGATTTTGGGGACAAGAGTTATTTGAGTATTATCCCAATGCTGATTGGATCGAGTTCAAATATCCTTGGGTGGATATCTTTGGTGATCGTTATAAGCATCGTCTTCTTCTCTACAGAGTATTGAGGTCTCTACATACTTTTATCTTACTGGGACTCATTACTCTCGTATCGTTTTTAAGTCAATATTTAAATACTTTGGCTATATTGCTAGAGAAATCCGAATACATTTCCCCCAACTATTTATTTGGTATTATAGCAGCGGTAGCAGGAGTAATAGGTACTATAATGTTGGCGTATTTAAAACGTCAGCACAAGAAGATGATTCAGAGTTTGAAGAATAACCGAGACAAAATGAAGTATTGGATGTATCCATTTAACATGAGCACAACGGATTTTGCTAATATTGGAAGACAATCCATCGAACCACCTCCTATTGCACTGTTGGATATAAAAAGTTTAGATACCCTTCCCAAAGAACAAAATTTCAACTAGCTATGACTTATTGCATGAATAATAAGTGAAAAATAATCATTTAGTTAAATTCTTCATAACATCAAAATCACTTTATTCTAATTACGAATAAAATAAAAATCAATTTTTGAAATAAGCCACATGGTATTCACTGCAAATTAATTTTTACCAGGTGAAGTGATTTTTAATAAATAAAATTAATATAAATTCTTATTATGTTCAATTTTTTATCATGTCTAATCTTAAGTTATGAAAATATATAATATATTGTATTACTTAAATTTTCACACATTATTAGCAAATAACGATGGAACCTGTAGCCAGATTGTAATTAGAAAAGAATTAAGACAATTGAGCACCTCTGAATTAAATCGATTTAAATCTGCTTTGAATAAAGCTCATAATACGAAACTAAGTAATGGAGATTGTTTATTGGATTACTTTACTAAAATTCATATAAATTTGTATAAAAAAGTCCATGGTACCATCGTCTTCTTTCCTTGGCATCGTCATTTTGTACATTTGTATGAAAAAGTCCTTAAGGAAATTGATCCAACTATTGTGATACCATATTGGGATTGGACTCTAGATTCAGACGATCCTGGCCAAAGTATTGTCTTAAGAGATTCATACTTCGGAGGAGATGGTGATAAAAATCATGATTACTGTGTTAAAAATGGTCCTTTTAAGGACTGGATCGTGAAATATCCTGAACCGCATTGCTTAAGAAGGAACTTTATGAAGACAGTTGATGGAAAGGATTACGAGGGCGAAGCTGGGCCATTTCCTTCTTGGGAGATCATCCAAAAAGGGATTGAGTCTAGTCCGTTATTTTCACAGTTCACAAAAGTAACCAATTTATTACATGGCCATCTTCATAACAACTTAGGAGGCATTCATGGAGATTTACTTTCTAAATATAGTCCAAATGATCCTATATTTTTTCTTCACCATTCATTTGTAGATTATATTTGGTTTATATGGCAAAAGCAATACCCTAACATGCTTCAATATGAAGGTTCTACTTTTAATGTTACAGTGAATGAAAATGATGCACTTGAATTTGGTGAAAACCCAAGTGTTATAGTACGTGATACGTATAATACAACTAAATATCCATACTGCTACACTTTCGAAATTAAAAATAAGACGAAATCATATATTCACCAAGTAAAAGGATCGAAGATATTGATTTTACTTCATTAAATCGATTTTCTTTCAAATATAACCAATTACAGTCAAACCTTGCATCATAGGGAAATTAAAATATATCTTCAACTAACAGAATTTGGATAACTAATTTCATTGAAATATTTTAGTTTGAATACGTTTAATAAATGAAAATTAGTATGTGTATAATCATCAAAATAATTTCGCTAAATATATCAATTCAATTACTATATAATATGCATTGTATACTAATACATAAAAAATTAATTTACCACATATACTCAAAACTCTTCTTAATCAAAAACTAGACACCCAAACCAATTCTCTTCACATTTCTATTCATTAAATTATGCAATAATAAAAATTAAATAATTTCATAAAATAAATCCTTAATATAATGAATTTGAATCTGTGGAGGAGTTTAAGCATCAAATTATTATAAAAAAAAAATTAAAGAGATAATTGCAAAATAATAATCCCACAAATTACAATTTAAAATTCAACAATAAAAATAAGAAAACTCTGAATATTCAAAATCACTACAAACTCATCAAATTAATTTAATAGAGAATCATAAATTTTAATTTTCAATAGATTTAATAAATATACAATTGTTCTTAAAACTATACTAAGCATTTTAATATAAATTTATTTATACAACATGGGTAAAGGGAAAAAAGAAAAGAATAGAATTGCCAAGACTGCCACTGGTAACAATGAAACTCCTGCTAACACCAGATTAAAGGGAGAAAATTTCTACCGTGACAAAAGTAAAGTCAAATATTTGAATATGCTGAAATCCGGAAGAGCTGTGCGTGATAAAGATGGTAAAATTATTAAAGCCGCAGCTTTTCAAAGTAGAGAGGCTCCTGTTGCCCGTGTTGCTCCCAACAGGAAATGGTTTGGTAACACTCGAGTTATTGGACAAGAAGCTTTGGATCGCTTCAGAGAAAAAATGGGTAACAAAATCCACGATCCCTATCAAGTTCTATTAAAGCAAAGCAAACTCCCTCTCAGTTTATTGACCGAATCTACCAAGGTATTATATAGCTATTATTTTTTACAACCTAATATTAATGTCAGTGAAATTTAGATTAGTCGTGTTCATATGTTAGAATCCGAGACCTTTGCCAATACCTTCGGCCCTAAAGCTCAGAGAAAGAGACCAAAGGTTCTTCAAGGATCTGTTGATGAATTGGCCACCAGCGTTAACGAATCTGCTGAATTATACGATGATCAAAAAGATCAGAATCTTGTGGTTAACAAGGAAATCGTCAACATTGAAGAGTCTAAAGAGACAGTATTTTCTAAAGGTCAATCAAAGAGAATCTGGAACGAATTATACAAAGTCATTGATTCCTCCGATGTTATTTTGCATGTCCTTGATGCCCGTAACCCCTTGGGAACTAGATGCCATAATGTTGAGACTTATCTCAAGAAGGAATGCCCCCACAAGCACCTTGTCTTTATTTTGAACAAGTGTGATCTTGTTCCCGACTGGGTTACTTCCAAATGGGTTGCACACTTATCCCAAGAATATCCCACTTTAGCTTTCCATGCCAGCATCAATAATTCTTTCGGTAAAGGTTCCTTAATCCATCTTTTGAGACAATTTAGCTCTCTCCACTCTGATAAAAAGCAGATCTCTGTCGGTTTAGTAGGATATCCCAACACCGGTAAATCAAGTATCATCAACACCTTGAAGAAAAAGAAGGTATGCAACGTTGCTCCTTTACCTGGTGAAACAAAAGTCTGGCAATATATCACCTTAATGAAGAGAATATATCTCATCGACTGCCCTGGTATTGTTCAACCTTCTTCAGAAGATACAGAAACCGATATCGTATTGAAGGGTGTTGTCCGCGTAGAAAATGTTAAAAATCCTGAAGACTATATTCAAGGTGTCTTGGATCGCGTTAAGCCTATTTACATTACCAGAACATACAATGTACAGCATTGGGATGATCACATTGATTTCTTGAGCCAGGTAGCTAATCAAACTGGTAAATTATTGAAAGGAGGTGAACCTGATTTAAGTACAGTTTCTAAAATGATTTTGAATGATTGGTTGAGAGGAAAGATTCCATTCTTTACTCCTCCTCCAAACATGCACCCATCCAAGGATGCTTCAGCAACTGATGAAGCTCAAGAAAATACAGAATCATCTAATGAAACACAAAATGATGTAGATGATGAGGAGGACAACAATGAAGTAGAAGACAAAGATAATGAAGATGAAGAGGATCAAGAATAATATATTTCCTTATAAAACGTACTTTTTATATAGATAAATTTTACAATATATATAACTTATTATTTTTGTTCTTATAATCAAAAGATTTTAATAAAACTAGTATTTCTCTAATTACACATCTATATATATTATACTTTATCAAAATTAATTCTAAATGAAATAGTAACTTTAATATAGATTTTGTACAATTTTTTATCTATTTATAACTCACATTAATACAAATAATGTATTTTCCCACAATATCGTTAATATTGAATTAAACTTAAATGTTCTTTTATTATATCCAAATGAATTTAAAGGATACAAATTTAATATTTGAATTTTATTTAATATAATATTGTAAAATCTTAGTAATTTTAAATCAAATATTAGAATTATTTTATCTGTGATTTTGCAATTTTTTGTATTCAGCATTGAGTTTGACATAATACTAAAAAAGTTTAATTTATCGCAATTTGTCATAATATATAATATATAACAAGAGAAACTTGTTATTTAAATATTCAATATAATTAAGATCAAATTTTATCTAGTAATCAAGTTATTTACATGATTAATATTGTTCTCAAATTTATTTTCTAGAACTTGTTAGACTAGCGCTTATGCTTTGATCACAAATTATTATATTGTTAATATTAAAAATAGTTCATTTTAATAGGCTTAATTAATAAATTTTATATAATATTTTTAAATTAACCAATTCAATGTATTATTTAAATTTGATTATAGTTATAAATTTCATTAACCAAAGATGTATGTTAATTTGTAAATATATATTAAAAATTCCTGAATAATTTTAGATTTTACCACCATCAATATCCCATAAGTTCAATTAAAAAAATTCAGCAATAAGAATATCTAATCCCAATCTGAAAAAAGTATAATCAAGAAACATTAATAATGATTATAAATAAAATACAAAAATCAGTTTCTAACTGTTCAAAATCAAAAATTTATATTAAAAACTCAAAATTTGGCATTTCAAAAGGTAAATAATATGTTGATCCTTTACTGATATTATTACTTATATATTTGAAGCCTTTTTTAGTAATATTGCCAATACTGATGCATGGCTTTATTTATTATCCAATGCGACTTCAAACAAGTTTCATCATTATAGAATTGATTCTGAAAATAAAATTTACTACGACACTGTTCCAATAGAAAATAAAGGTAAATTTTACAATAATATTTCTCAATTCGATATTATATTTCAATTAATAATTCATGCTAGAATCATCAAAATTGATAATTTCCTCTCCTGAATATCGGCCAATGCCCGATGATCCTGCTTCAATTGAAAAATTCGTTAATACCGCAGCCAATAATACTACAAACTTGCTATTGACAGAAAGCTGTCATCAGTTATTTGGCTCACGATTCTTATCTTACTCACATAACTATAATACTAGGAACACTATTGAAAATACATTTTTATTATTTAATGCCCAAAATATGTCAGCCAATCAGAATAGCTTGATGGATATCATTCAAAATGTCTCTAAAGACAATTTTGCAGGAGCATTGAGCTCTGAAGAGCTTAAAGAACTAAATGCCAAAGTCACTGAATTAATCAAGCAAAAGAAATTCATCAAAAGAGTGACTGTTCCAACCACAATTGACTCTAGTGTTCTTACTCATCCAGCTGACAGATTAAAACTGGATCAATTAAAATTGATCCCTAATTCCAATGTGAACCTATACCAAATTAACAATTCCATTGGTATCTTTGACGATCTTCTCCTAGTCAATTCAAGATCACTTCACTCTGTCATGCTGATTTCAAGCGAAAGAATC
>JNEM01008697.1:0-24385 GCA_000697335.1 Conidiobolus incongruus B7586
TAAAATAAAAAGATATAAAAATTAATATTATTAAAAAAATTAGAAACTTATTATAATAATTAGTTGTCAAGGATAAATAAAATATAAATTAATTTTTGTTTTTTAATAACACAATAAAATATTAATTTAAATTATTTGAAAAAAAGAAATTATGATAATTATTATTAATTTTTATATAATTAAATCTTAATTTTGATATCAATAATAATTTAAAAAATTTATAAATTAGAGTTAATATAAATAAACAAGAATATATAGTAATAAATATTTTTAATAATATAAAAATATAGTTTTTCTTAATTTTATTAATAAATAAAAGGATATTATATGGTAAATACCATGGCTGTCAATAATTTACAAATTAATTATTAATTAAGAATTATGTTCAATACCAATAGGTAACTGATACTGGATTATTAATATTTTACCTCAAGACTTATATTTTGTAAATAAGGTATATATAAAACTAAGCAGACATATTAAATAGAAAATAAACTAAATATAATCAATATAAATATAAAAAATATAAGAAAAAATTAAATATTTTGAAAGTATCAAAATAAAACACCAATATAATTATTTTATTTTCTATCTTGGACCTTGCAATGTCTATTCTTTCTATAATAACCTAAGAATAATATGTAATGAATCTTTGGGGATTTTTTATTATCATTAAATTTACAAATTCAGTATTTTTAAGAAATATTTGCTATTATATTGATAATATTCAAATATTGCAATAACAGATAATTTGTTATTAATAAAGCTTTATGAACAATGTAGTATTATGGAATAAAATTGTCTAAGTGAAAATTCAAAATATGTTAAACTTTTATCTAATTTTCGAAAACTAAACATTTTAAGCAAATTTTTAAATTATAGTACTTTTGATAATAATAATTTTTACCATAATTGAGCTGAATTTGCAATTGGATATCAAATCAAAAAGTGAAAATTGTAACATAAAAATAATATAGCTTGCAAATTACTAGAATTTGATACAATTGTATATTCTGAAGTATTATATGATTGAATTGGATTGAATGTAATTTTAAATTGAAGACTGTGATTACAGTTTAAAAGTATTTTGATAAATAATTATTCGATATAGTATAATATTCGGGAAAAATATTTAGCAAATTTAATAATAGTGTAAATTTAAATTCAGGTAATAAGATCAGCTTAAACATTTTATTGTAATTTTGAGTGATATTAAAAATATCAGCCAATATTTAAATAGATCAACAAGTTAATTTGCCAAGAGAATATGTTCTGATTATACCCCCAAAACACCCTATTTTTAGATTTTTTTTTGAAAATTCTCATAATTAAATGAATTAATAAAAAATATTGAATTTATTAATGAAGCCTACACCATTGAAATAGTACATCATTATTAGCAATATTCATCAAATTAATAATGTTTAAACAAGCTTTTGGAGTATATATAATTAAGTTGATTTGGATTAGTTTATATTAAATTAATAACTTTGAACTGATATATTGTAATATTATTAAAATAGATCATTTTTATTTTTGAGTTCTTATCAGGTATTGATTTAACAAGATTCATATATGGTGAAAACTAAGTTAAAAAAGTTAATATTATATATGTGTATATACGGGGAAAATATACCTGGTTTCAAATTTAAATAAAAATTAATTTTCTAATATGATAATAAAATTTCAATGCAACCAATGATATAATAAGAAAGAGGATAGCTTTGATGCTATAATTTTGAAAAATATTTGAATATCAACAAAAAAAGTTTCAAAATTAGCATTCAACCATTAATAATTTCAGAACCATGAACATTGCTGATACTTCATTATATTCCTTAATAATCAAATATTCTCAATTAATACAACTTCCTTATAAATTAACTTGCTCTAAATCACAATTTGAATTCAAACTTAAAGTAATACAATATATTTTAATAATTCTTTTTTAAATTGCACTTATAAAGTTATATAATATTAAATTTGTAATAAACTTAGTTTTCTATTTTTAATTACTAAATGTAAAATACGAGAATTTTTATAGAATATATAATATATCAAATTAAAATATTTAAGATTATAAATTTAATCTTAAATTAATTTGTTATACATTCTGTGATCTTATATTACTAATTTTGAGCACTCATTTTAAAAAAATTCACAAACTATTGAATTCAATTACTTAAGTTTATTTAAAATTTAAACAAGTTAAACTAGGGTTAGAGTTGTATCAATATAAGTTCTGGTATATTTATTTTTATCTTTAGTTGGTGATATCAAAATCTGTTTCAAACAAAATAATATACTAGTTAAATTACTTGTGTATAATTCCATTATCATTAACATTTTAATACAATTCAATTCTAATTATGACTTGATATATAATTATATTTTTAATAAATTCTAACTTGCAGTCAAAATGTTCATTTTTCGGTAATTTCATTAACAATTTAGCCGAAGAAATGACAATCAAAAAACGGAAATATACATGTATAATTTTACTCCATTTAACTTTAAATTATTACCAAAAGATTTGTCATCATTCAATTTTACAGATTCTAAAAAGCTTTATAAATTGAAAATAATTGAGTTTGTGACATCAACATGCTAACTAAATTTCTTGGGACAACATTATCCTGTCTCGTAGCTTTAAAATTTTGTCCATTAGGAGAGTACTTTGCATCATTATGGACAAAAATAGATTATGCATTAATATTACTATAGATTATTTTTTTCAATTTGGTGCTATTGAATAATCACAGCTTAATATTCTATTTACAATGAATAAGTTTTTTTGTAATTCTTCAAAAATCTCATTAAGAATATATTCTTTCAAAAAAAAACTTTTATATCCTTTTTAATTCTAAATGGTCAATGTTAATAGATTGAAAATATATTATTAAATTAACTATATCTTTTACCAAAATTAGATAAAATGAATAGTTTATGATACAAAATTAAATTATCAAATAAAATTTAATTCTATTTTTATATTAGTTTAAAATTTAATAATGAATAAAGACTAAATTCTTTTTAACTGCATCTCAGGATAAAAGTCAATTAATTCTTACATTTGAATTTTTATCTATTATTAATGCATTCTTATGTATTTAATTAGGCTGAGAGTCAATTAATTGAAAAAAATATTCTTTGATTTATTTTACAATTTATTGAAAATATTTCTCTAGTTATTCATTGTTAAATTAATAGTTAAAAATTTTTTTTATTTTATTAAAATTATATTTTTAAAAAAAGTAATATTTTTTAATGACTATCAATATGGATAATATTCGGTCAAATTGTTACGAATTATTCGATTATTCAAAGAAAAAGGTTAAAAAAGAAGGTAAAAGGATCGAAAGGAAATTCCCTTTATTCTTGAGAGGATTAATACCATCGATAACATGGCTACCAAAATACCAATATGAATGGATTATTGGCGACTTGGTCGCTGGACTCACAGTTGGTACCATGATCGTGCCTCAAGCTCTGGCATATTCAAAGCTTACAGGACTAAGTTCTGAATATGCCTTGTACACAGCACTGATGGGAGGTATCGTATATGCTTTTTTCGGTACTTGTAGAGAAACTTCATTGGGACCTACCGCTGTTGTATGTCTCATACTGGGAAGATCTATTCACGACCTTCAAGAAACTGTGAAAGACTATTCTGGAATTGAAATAGCTACAGTGTTTTGTATTATTTGTTCACTAATATCTCTTATATTTGGTATTTTAAGATTGGGATTTTTATTGGAATTGGTATCACATCCGGTGATCTTAGGATTTACAACTGGATCTGCTTTCACTATTATGCTATCTCAATTACCCAGTCTCTTGGGAGTTCCGGGAGTTAATACACATCAGAGGTCCCATTTTGTGATTGAGAACTTGGTTAACAACTTGAGTCAGCTAAATTGGATCAATTTAGCATTAGGGCTGAGTAGTTTGCTATTCTTGGCTATTTTAAATTTTATATCGAATCGATTAAAAAAATACTCCGTAATTCAATATTTGTCCATTGCTAGTATTGGCTTAACTGTAATATTGTTTACAGTTATTGCATATATTGTCAAAGAAACTTATCCTGATGTGAAAATGAATCTAGTAGGAAATGTACCATCTGGTATCCGATTAACAGTACCATCATCTGATTTGAATCTTTGGTTGAAAGTATTTCCAGCAGCAATTCCTATTACAATCGTACTGATGATGGAGAATTTAGCTATTGCGAAGACTTTCTCCAAGAAAGGCGGTTATAGTATCTCTGTCAGTCAGGAAATGGTAGCTTTAGGTATGGCTAATTTGGTTGGCACCTTCTTTTCGGCATTCCCAGCAACCGGAGCATTATCCCGATGTGCTGTTCAGAGTAGAGCAGGTGCTAGAACACCAATGGCAGGTGGCTTTACGGGAATAGTAGTAATATTGGCTGTAATGGTGCTGACTCCAGAATTCAAGTATGTTCCATTGCCTACGCTTGCAGCTGTTATTATTTTAGCTGCCAAGAGATTAATCATGGAATGGCGAACATTAATGAGTTTGTTTAAAATGGACAAACTGGATTTTTTATTATGCATAACATGTGCTTTGACTACATTTTTTGGAGATGGCGAACTGGGAATTTATCTCTGTGTAGGTTTAAGTTTTTTCATATTGGTTGTCCGTATTGCACATCCACAAATTTCTGTCCTTTTTAAAGTGGTGGGCGATAATGATCACTTTGTAGATCGTAAAAATGTTTACTTTGAAACTCAAAGCCCTGCACCAGGATTAATTATATTTCAACCCAAAGAATCTCTTCTATTTCCTAATATCGAATACATCAAAGAATCCATGATGAATGTCATTCTTGAAGAGACTGCAAGTTTAGCTGCACCAATCCCAGCAAAAAATCGACCATGGTCCGATGATCTTATTGCTAAAGGGGATCGTTTAAGAGCATTGCGGAGTAAAAAGACGGGATTACCAAAGGTGAATTATCAAGATTTACCTCACCTAAAAGGAGTGATCATTGATATGTCAGGAGTAAATCGAATCGATGCTTCAGGTCTTCAAGGTCTCAAAGACTTTAGGGATCAGTGTATTGCCTACTCCGGATTAAATAACAGTCTCAATCCAATCATCAATCAAGATGAAGAAAGCAGCGAACAAACTATATTTCAAAAGTTTGAAATGCTATTCGTTACTACCAACCCTTTCATTATCGAAAAACTGGAAAAGAGTGAATTAATAGGCACAGTTGAACTTGAACCCAAGGTCAAGGGCAACAATAGTATAAATGGAGAGAGTTGCTTTAATACTGTAGGCTTAGCTGTCGATGCATTAAAAATCAAATGGAATCGAATAGTTGATTGAAATTCAATTTAAATCACTTTATCGTTTATCGATATTTTAATTTATTGTAATATATTATCTATTAATATTCATAATCGTCTTATTAAAAGCTAAATTTGGAAATAATATAATACAATATCAAATATAGCACTTATATAGGCTTTATTATTTAATCGTTCTGAATTATAATTATATTCAAAAATTTTAAAATTTTATTTGATCATGAAAATGTTAAATTTAATTAATTTAAAAATTAATCAGCACAAATATTAATTATATAGCTGTTTTTTATAAATATTTATTTATATTAAGAATGACATCATATAACTATAAAATAGTTGATTGAATTAAAATATGATGGTATATTGAAATTTGGCTATCTCTCTCAAATTACTAACATTAGACAATAATTGATCGAGTTGTTAGTAAAAATAAAGTCTATGATATATAATTAAACAATATTTAATAAAAATTTGATAATATTAAGTTGCAAATATAATATATTATATCCTTTCAATAGTATCTAATATCTAAAATTAAATACCAACTGACTAAAATAAGGAATTCCAAAGTACAAATTAGTCAAAAACCAATAACAAGTATTCTTAATAGTATACTCCCTATAATAACAAACGAAAACACCTGCAAATGCTTCAAAAATATGTAATTTGACAATAAAACTAAATAAATGACTACTTAAATATTCACCTAAAAATTCACGTATTTTAAAAATGACTTGGGAGTGGCAGTTTCTGGATATTAAGTAAAAGCTGATCCAGAAACTGAACATGATTAGAATTCTACTTAAATTTGGAGGTAGGTATTCGGGTATTTTTTCAATGTCCTTGTTCTAAATAATTTAAGTATTATTTAATATTATTAAGCTGATTATTTTTTTTAAAATATATAGTTATATTTTATTACCTCGTCACTCATATTAAAAATTTTTTAAATTTATGTAATATTAATTAAATAAAAATAAATAGGTGATTTAAATTTATATTTATAATAAATGTTAAGTTTATTATACCAAGATAATAATAAATATTTATAAATAATTTAATATTATTATGGGATATGAAATTCAACAAAACTTAAACAAGGACATTGATTTTAAGAATAAATCTTAGTTGGAAATAATAACAATTTCGACCTACTCATTTTAATAATATTTAACTTCTTAGGAAGATTTATTTGAGATTTTAGAACAACTTATCCGACATATAATTAATAGTATTATTATAAAAAATTCTTTTTTTGAAAATCCAATATATTGTATTATAATTGGTATATTTTTAATCAAATATAAGTATAATATTATTATTTTTTGGTATTCTTTATAATTGTATATTGAATTATTCCTTTTAGTATAATTACATTTTTTAATCAAATAGTCTATTTTTTGTATAAAAATAAAATACAATTCTTACAAACTCAGGACTGAATAAAACTATAATATAGCATCCACTAGTATTAAATTAATATAAATATAGTTTTTAATAATATAAACACAAAGTTCTAAAATTACTGAATGCTAATATGATAATCATATAGCATATATAAGATCGATTATTAATGACATGATGCATTTATATCTTTTTGTGATAAAAAGTGTTAGACTGAATTTAAATCTTAATCATTATTAAATTATTCTTCTGTCTTAAATATTAAATGCTTAGTTTGAGGACCACCGATATAAAAGATAGAAATGACCCACTTTAAGATTGTAGAAAATGAATAGTAACCTCGTTTGAGACAAATTAATAAGGCGAGAATAGCTTCTCCAGAATGGAGATATACTAGAGTTTTAAAGAGATTGTCACTGAATTTGGAACCTAATACTTGTCCTACAAGTTGAATGGAGTCGGGAGCTCGGTCAGGGTTAGCAAGTAAGTAGGCGAAAATCCAGAGTGCACTACTTCCTACAAGTGTTACCTTGCTAGGGGTCTTGAAAGCGGTTCTAGCTGGGTTGAAGGTCTATTTGTTCATTATTATTTAATATTCCCATGCATTTGTTATTGATTTGTAATATTTTATTTACCTTATCAGTCATACTTTTCAAATTGTTATTTTATCAACAAGTCAATTTATTAATTCACTGAACTACTTTTATACTTGATTAACAGTCTCCACAAAATTCATATGATGAAGAATGGTTTATTAGATTCTATTAATTAAATCATATGACATTGATTTATTTAAATGCGATTAATATTGAACAAACAACCCATGAGTTGTGATCTCATTTTATATGATTTATTGTTATAAAAACTAAATAGGCATAATAAAGTTACCATGCTTATATTATAATCATTTTATGATTCTATTAATATAAAATATTATTTTTCGAATTGGTAAAATATTTTCAAAATTTTTAAAATTTTGAATTGATCTGAAGCAATTTTTAGGTTTAGAAGTTAATGGTTTGTATTACGTTCATATGTTATTAAAATAAAGTTTCGGGACATTTTGCAATTAATTATTAGTGTAAATATAGAATGATAATTCGATTTTGATGAAAATTTTGAAAATATATTAATTCATTGAAGTATTAGCTTTAAATATTTTATGCTAAACTAATATTGAAAATAATTATATATATCTAAATTTGGAATTTGATCAATTTTTAAACTAAAATTATTGGAAAAGTAATGATTTTATATTGGGAGTAATGAATATTGGTTGATGATCTTTCAATATAACCAAACTATTCACGATTAAAAAGTAATTAATAGCATCAGCAGTTATTGAAGATTAATGCGATACTTTAAGGTATATAATTTCGAGGTTATAATCAAAAAATTTAAATCAATATTTGTACTACAAAAAGTCTTAACTTGGAATTATTTTTCTGATAGTTATTAATAATTCCAGAGTGAATAAAGTCTCAAAATGTCTTTCAACTGTCAAAACTATCATCTATCAAAAATTTAAACATTATAAAATATTCCCCATCAAAGCTTATATTGTTCTGCTTCCTAATATATATTAAATATTATACAATTATTTTTTTTGAATGGTAAAAAAAGCTGATTAGCAATAAATGGGAAAATATGTATTTTAAAATTTGAATAATATCTCAAATCATATTAATGAATCTACCCTTAATCAAATGAATTTTTTATATATCACTATTTATTCAGTTTAAAACATTTTGATTTCAAATTCTGTAACAGATATAATAAAAGTATATATTTTAGTTATTTCTTTCTATCTGATCATAATAATGATCTTATCAATTGATTCTCTTATTATTATTATTAGATTCATATTATCTTATATTTTCAATTATTTAATTGAATAAATAATAATTTAATATTTGATATAACTGAATTTTCTCAGTAGAAAATATATCAACCATAATATATTTGTAAATTTTCGAATAGTAAAAATGCTTAATAAATTGATGTTCTTCATTCTTATTAACCGAATAATATCTAATTTTATAAAGTATATCCTTATACTAAGTTATTAAATTAAAATCATTGGTTTTTTGAATTCATATGGAAATTGAAGATATTAATGCAATTAACTCTCAAAAGTCAAAAGAACTATTATTCTTTGATATATTGATAATTGCTAGTAACTAAGTAAATTTAAAAAGATATACCTTTAAAGTCTCAATCAGTTGAAATATATAAAACCTTATAATACTATTTAATTTGAAAGATTTTACAATACTTTTAATTATTATTTAAAACCTGTGTTAGAATATTAAATAAAGGAAATTAAGTTTATTGATGTTGAAATTGAATATTGTGTTTTGAGTTGGAGATATAATGGGCCAACCAAACCCGAAAGAGCACTTAAGAAATCAGGAGCACCTTGTTTAGATTCTGATTTTAATGGAGTTTTCGGAAGAGTATTTTGTTGTTCAACAGGCTGCTGACTTTATAAAGAATCTATCTGGCACCAATAGCCTGAAGCTAGATGCTTTTTACAAATTAAATCTACATCGCAACTATCATTTTCATTTGGACGTAAGCATATTTCACTATTCGATACAATGGTTATCTCAAATTAAAATATGTAATATCCATGAAATTTAAGTTATTTCACTAAGAAATAGCACTATTAAATAAAAAAATAATTTTGAGCTTTTTTTCAAAATACTATATTGAAACTAGATATATCCAATTTGAACACTATAACATTAGCTTGAAAATTAATCAATGACAATAACTTGAGAATTCCTATGATTTTAGTCGAATAAATACTTTAACCTCCAATTTTGTTAATATAATTTCCAGTTAATAATATTTTTGAAATTATAATAATTATAATATTTGTTGAATATTGGGGAATTGAAAATACATTTTAATATAAAATTTTTCAATTAAATTGGTTTTTGAATTAATCAATGTGATTTATATAAATCAAATTGTTCAATGAATCAAACAATAATAAGATACAAACAAAATCATTTTGTATAAAATTATACATTTTCTTTTAATATATTATATTAAAACCCCAAGTCTGTTTATTTTATTTTAAAAAACCGTATTTTTACTTATTTTGATTTTGAGTATGATTATTAAATATCGTATATTATTTCAAATTTATTATATAAAGTATACTATTATATAGTTATGAGATTCTTCTAACTCGATATATGTGTTTTGTAAAACTTAAGGTTGTATACTATTACCACTCTATAATATAACCCCAATATGCACAAATTTGAACAATCAATTTTTAATAATTAAATATTGAATTGTAATATTAATAAAATTGAAATTTGCTTGAAGTATTGCTTCAGACATAATTATACTATGAATATATTATAATACTTTTCTAAGTTTAATATATTTATTGTCAATTACAACTTGAATGACTATTTTATAATATAGATTTATGTTATTGATATTCCAAAATGTTGAATAGAATTACATATACAGTCTGAAGTGATTTTGTTTAATAAATATTGCTTATATAATATGGTTTCAATTTAATTTATCTTTCGATTCCATATATATATATATATATATATATATATATACTTATTGAATATTTTCATTTTTTATTTTATAATAAAAATTTTTGTAATAGTAATAGATCGACTGATTTAGATTGTTTTTAATATATATTTATAATAAAGCTTAGATCAAACGTATAAGCATTGAAGTCTTCATATATTATTTGATATATTTATTGGATAATTATTTGGGTTACGGATATCTTTATAGGAAGATTTTATATGGCAAAATCAATTCAGAAATAAATTTAATTAAAAATGTGATTCCATAATATATAAATTGAAATAAACCAAGATTAAATAAAGACTGTATTTTAACGAGAATTGATGAAATAGTGGATTAAATGTACCAATAAAAGTCACTTTTAAACGAATGATTTAATATCTAAAGACAAAATAAATTTGACTTATAAAGAGTATAACATGAATAATAAATTCATCAAAGTGCAATATTCATTGATGCTTTCAATATTCTCATCATATGATATGGTATAATTATAGACTTATATGTTGGATTGTATTGGTAGTGAATTGAATAAACCAGTGTGCTATAGGATGGTATCTGCGTAATATATTTATAAAATTTATTGGTTAAATATTATAACTATATCTATGGATAAAATTAATTTAAATAAGAATTATTATCAACAAAATTATCATCCATGTGAAAATTTTATAAAACAAAATTGTATTTTAAGTGTGGACAATTTAGTTAAATTCGGATGAATAACTTTTATAAAATCATATTTTAAACCTCAAATTTTTATTATTAATTTCAAAATAATTATTATGGATAATAATGTTATCAAATTTTAAAAATATCATATTAAATTTTATATATTTTAATTTTTGATTTTAACATTATATATTTGAGTAATATTACATATTTCATTATTTAATATAAATCTTTGATAAATATTATTAATTTAAATAATTTTTTTTAATTTTATAATTATTTTCCTCATTAAATATTTTGATTAAAATTAATTTAATCATGTATTGATATAACTATAGTCATGAGTCAAAGTGACATTACCTAAAATAGGGTATATTAGGAACATCTAAATTCCCACTCCCCCTGAAACAATCACTACAAGACAAATAATGACAAAGAAGTATAAGAGAACACTTCAGAATAGCTGGATGAGCTATTCTGGTCATTCCCTTAACAGATCTAAGTATTAATAAATAGTTTCATTAGAGTTATAATATTTTATTTAGATTAATCATTACAATGGTACTGTTACGTTTTATTTTCCTTCTCGGAGCATTCAAGGAAGTTTCCCTTGCAGAGTCACCCCAGACACAGTATTCGGATTGGCATTTGCCCTGCTATGTGTAATGGTTAGCTGGGTAGGAACTTGGTTAACTACCGGAGGTAATCGTTGGATAATGCGCTTGTGTCTACCAATGAGTTGGGTAATCCTTATTCATCAATGCGATGATCTCGTGGTGAATTCTTCAGCTCCTCATTGGTGGATTTTAGAAGTAGTTGATATGTACATTGATTGGTTGGATTGTATAAAATTAAATTGATCCCAAAATTGTAAATGAGACTATAAATTAAAGCCAAGGAAAATCTAAATATCTTTTAAATAATCATCATGAATCGACACAGTGTAATCTGGTATTTATTTATATTATCGCTTCAATATGTACACAGTATGGGGTCCATCGAAAGAGTACTATTTCTGGGATTGGACGGAGCTGGAAGCTTTCATAAACTGATAGATGTGCCTACAATCAAGAGTCTACTCAAGTCAGGAGTTTACAGCGACTACGCCACTGCAATGTTTCCAACAGAGTCAGGAGAAAACTGGGGATCAATGCTACATGGCGTCGTGCCCAAGAAGCACGGATTAACAAATCCAATCGTCGAAAGATATTCTTTTCCTGAAGATAGCGACTACCCTTCTATATTCAAAATCATTCACAATCATAACAAAAGTATTGAGATGGCATCGTTTGCCGCTTGGCATCCTATTAACACTGGGATCATTGAATATTCAGTGCCTATGCACCGTGTGGTTAGACGCAGCGACGATGAAATTATAGACGATATGATCCAATTTTTGAAATCGAATGGTAAAACTACGCAATTAATGTTTTACTACTTTTTGGACATTGATATGACAGGCCACAGACACTATTGGATGAGTGCCAAGTATATAGAAAGATATAAAAAGACCGATGAATATGTCAAAAGAATTCTAGACACACTTGATGAATTGAAAATCAGAGATTCCACTTTAATTCTTATCACAGCAGATCATGGTGGCATGTTATGGCGCCATGGTAGCTTAACTCCCCTTGAGAAATCTGTGCTCTTTGGTATGAGTGGTCCAGGGGTCCCAAGGAGAAAACTTCCTGCAAATTCTGTTAAGAACATGGACATGGCAGCAGTAATTCTAAAAGCTTTGAAAATTCCTATTCCAAGTTATTTTGATGCAAAAGTGCCACGCTTTTAAATTGAAATTGTTATAATTTTAATATAATTTAATTGAAAATAGATTTACTTCAATGGTAAGCAAATTTCTTAATATAAAGTCTGATTTCTATCAACCTTAATAGTCACTGAAATTTTTATTTAAATATTGTAATAATATTAGTATTCTTTTGGAATAAAATATATTATAATAAATTATATCATATTACATATTAAAATTTTTTATTAATTATTTTTATTATTAAATTAATATCTCCAATATGGAGGAGGAACTTCATCATTTTCATCCCCCACATCGGTAGGATCGGTGGGATTAGGAGGATTAGAAGGTTTCTGATTGCGTTGAATAATATTAGAAATGAGCCAAGTATCAGCCGATGTATTTCCTGTACTCAAAATAGAAATTGGTACATCTTTGATATTGATCAAGTTTATAGCATCGGTTGGTAAAGAAACTACAATGGATAATAACATAGTAATAACAATAGTCAATTGCATGGTAATGATATATATATCAAAATTATATAATTAAATAGTATTATGTAATGCTGTTCATAATATTGAAAGTCCTACATATATATATATATATATATTCAAAAACAAAGCACACAAGCAATAATACTAAAATATCATATCAACAAACTAAATTTAAGCTTCGTCAATTTGGTGACAAAAGAAAAATTAGTATAGTAAAATATTGATAGGAATCAAAATTTATCATTTATTTTCTTTTAGCTCAGAGTTTAATTTGTTGAAATATAGTAGTTTTTAAATATTTTTAAGAATTTGATTTAATTGGGAATTCTTCAAGCCCATTGATTTAACTTACTCAGATAAGGGTTCCAAGGATATTTATTATTATTTTTTAGCTTTTCATTTTGATAAATATTCTTTTGATATTTAGAATAAATTAATGGTTCTTGGTATAGCTCCAATCCTAAGATAAAAATAGCAATTCTATAATCAATTATTAATTCATGTTTGGTTTTAAATTAATTCTTACATATACTAATATTAATATTTACCCAAATTAAATATTTATTCCTTACAAATATCTAAGAAAAAATAGGTTCATAATTATAAAATATAAAATCAATATAAGGAAGCACTTTTTAAATTAGTACTTGTATATATTTATATTGTCGCGGATCGGGTGGTCCGCTCGCCTTTCAATTTTAACTGTCCGTCGAGATTCCAGATGTAATCCACTCACAAATATCAGGAACAATCCTTGCACAATGGAAAATTCCAGACTATAACAGAAGTTAGAGCTTCAACACATTGGCCAAAGATCAACCATACTATGAAATAGCCATTGTACAGACATTTGCTAGAGGATCACTTCGATCAGGGCCAAGCCCTACATCTTGATATTTTAATAAAACTTCTCTAAAGTATCTTGTTAGCTGTCTTTGGCCCGTCTTATCGAACTCACGTGATCTTCATCTCAAGACTACTTTCCAAAAGCCTTGCAATATATTATAAGCAATATTTGAATATTATCAAAATGCTAACTGTATTTACATGTACAAAAAATTCAAATGAAAAAATATTAAGAGATATTTAAAAATACAAGTCAATATCTATATCGGTTTTCAAAATAATAATAATATTAGGAAATGATTTTATTTCAATTATGATTAACCTGTGCAAAATATTATAATTTGTTAAATTTGAATTGTGAAAACAACTAAAATTGAAATAAAATGTTCAATTTTCTGAATTATATTAAGATTAGTACAAAAATTATCAAATTTGCGAAAAAAAATCAAATTATATATGTTTAATAAATATAATGTATTAATAATATAATCATTTAATAAGTATTTTCTTATTGATAAATACTCAAAATTATAATACAATCAAACTGTATCTAAAATCAGTTTTTATCAAATAACTATGGTATTATAAATTTGATAAATATGAAAATTTAGTAAAATATTGGGGTAAATTTATGTATATTTTAGGCTAATAAAGAATATGATAGGATTAATAGCACCTTGGTCTTTGAGCTAGATTGTACTGGAAGTTTACATAGCGAAATAAATACATCTAATATCAATAACCTACTCAAAGCTAGCATTTACACAGATCTAGCGATTGCTTTGGATTCAATATTATAAAGTCAAAACTGTGATTCAATTTTAAAAGTGTTGAACCAAACGAGCAAACTCAACAACTCAATAGATTCTGAAAAGCTTATACTGAGAATAACCAATATCTAATCATATTTGAAATAATGTATTCAGGCGATTCTAAAGCAAAAATAGTATACTTTTCAAAGTCGGGTCCTATTAGGGCAATAATCATTTTACTCTCAGTCCCAATGAACAAAGTAGTTAAATCAACCGATAATGAAATAATACCTGATCTGTTAAATTACTTGCGCGTCAATGGTACGAAAATTAAATAAATATTCTTTTATATAAACGAAATTGACAAAACTGGACACGATCATGGTTGAATGAGAGAAGCCTATAAGTAGAAATATACCAAACAAATGTTAGACATCACGGAAGTAATAAAAATAAGAGATTTAACTCTAATAATTGATGTAGCTGACCATGGAAGTCTTGAAAAATATCATGGAGGAACAACGACGCAAGAAAGGAGTGTATTATTTGGAGTGAGTGGACCGAATATTCCATCAATCAAATATCTGATGGTTCTGTTAAGAATATGGATGGAGCAACGATTATTCAAAATTAACTTTAGAAATTCATTATTATTAATTGAAATTTCATAATAATTTGAATTAAAATTGATTTTTGTTACGTATTTGTAATTTTTGAAAGTATTAAATATGATAATATACCTGAATTGTATGATATTAATATTATTATATAGTGAAAAATAGTTATGGTAATATATATTATTTCAATGATTGAAAGATGATAAATTTGTATAATTAGAATAGAAATATAATTAATATGAAAAAGAAACAATTGTAATATGAATATAATATGATAGAAATATTGAATGAAATATTTGTTATTAAAATTGTAGTAATAAATGAATAGTAAAAGAAAATGTATTCAATATAAAATGTACACCCAACGTGGGGGTCGAACCCACAACCTTGAGATTAAGAGTCTCACGCTCTACCGATTGAGCTAGCCGGGCTTATCCAAATACCTCTCAAGTTAATGTCAGTATTTAATACCAGTTTCCACAATTGTCAAACTTTGGAAAATGATTTTGAGTATACAACGCTTTGTTTACATGCGCTTATTTACAATTTCTTTCCCACTACTAATATATTTGTTCTCTGAATATTATATTGTCACAATAAAACTTTTTACTCATTATCATACTCTCTATTTTATATCTATTAATTACATATGTATCAAACACTATTTATTAATTCATTAATCAAAATCTTAAACTATGAAACATGTTTCCAATTGAGATTAATCATTATGAAATTAATATTTAAATATTGGCCATTCCAAGTCAAACTGGACTCCTGTATACAGGATTTTTTATATGGTTTAGTTATTGAATTAATTCAAATTAATCATAACTAATTTAAATCAATTACCAATTATTTGAAATATTGGATGCTAGTGATTTACACTAAAATAAAAATATAAGTAATTTTTTGTATATTTAAGCATTATCTCCTCATTTTAACTAAAAGTTTTTAAATACAATTAATCTAGTTGTCTGACTATATTCAAATCCATATTTGAAAATCAAAATACCTGTTCATAAATTACCCAAATTCAACAAACTAGGAATAACCCAATTTAATTTATATATCACCACTGCTTTGAATTAGTATTTCCTTTATTATTAAATATGTATTAATCTTGACATGATTTAGCATAATTTATCTTTCATTGAAAATAAGTTCCATTAAAATAAATTGAATCAATAATTTCTATGGATTATGTAATAGTTTTTGCAATATTTTTAATTTATTATTTTTATATATATAAATATCAAAATCTAAATTTTATATCTAGCTTTTGCTAGAATCAAAAGATAAATGAAATATAAATTTATCATTAACCAAGGAAGTTCAAGAGATCGTAATCAAATATTAATTCACTTCCTCTTAATAAACAAAGTTGAATTTTGTGTTAAAAGCTTAATATAGTGTATCATTGTTTAATATAATTTATAATAATATCTACAAATATATCGTACTAAAATTATTCAAAATAATTCCAACTATTTTAATATATTTTTTTAAATTTTTCAAAATTTTGATCTGATATCAGACTTGTTAAGCTTTCTTGACTAGTAATGAATAATTCAAATTTGGTCAAAAATTATAAATCTGTTATCAACTTTTAATTGTCATTTAATATTCTTAGTAAAATATAAATTTTTTCAATCACTTTAGTCTATTGATAATGAAATGCTTCATTTTCATAAAATAATAAGTTAATTTGATTGAAAACTATACATTTAAATCACAATAAAAGATATATTAATATATCAATAATTAAAACTATCATAAGAATATAACTAACTTTTTGTAATCATTGTTTATTATGAATACTAATCATTTTTTGACGTGATCAAATAATATAATTACAAAATTAATAAAACAATTGTTTTAAAATTATAATATGATATTCAAAATGGTAATATAATAATACTATATTTAAAGTAAATTGATTACTCTTTACAATAATAAATTATTATAGATTAACTTGATTTAATTTTAATTTAACAATGTTAATAGATAATATATATATATATATATATATTTCAAATTTAATATTGACATTATTATTCAAAGATAATTTGAGAATAAAAATCTGAATGTAATATTTAAAAATTAAACATATTACCATAGAATTAAAGATATGGGAAATTTTTTAATTTCTAATTTTTCAAACATATTATTAGTTTCAAATAAGTAAATATATACAAAACAAATATGAAAATAAATAGTTTTGAACTATATATATATTTAATAATTTTTTTGATTAAAAAAATAATTTTTTAAAATTAATTGTTTAATTTAATTATATTTAAACTAAATAATAACCATCAAAAGTTTTTTATTTTAGTATCAGTAAAACTTAACTATAAGTCTTTTAAAATTATTTAAAATTTACAAATAGCTTTTAATAATAAAATATTATCTAAATTAACAATTTATTGCTAGGTAAATTACTTTAAAGCTAAAAAAAACTACCTAAAACTTGTTAAAATCTAAAAAATTAATTTCAACTGTTATTTTTTTAATTGTTAATAAAGTAAAAAATTATATTAAAAAACACTTTTTTATTTTAGCTAGAGAATTATCAAGATACTTTAATATTAGTTACATAAGTATTTTATATATATTAAAGTTTAAATTAAAATTAATTAATAAAAATATAAAATAAATACCTTATAATTTAACTAAAACTTAAAAAAGCTAGAGTAATTATTGTTAAATAAAACCTACTAAAGTATAACTAGAAACTAAAGCTTTTATAATAAATTATTATAATTGATGAATCTTAAATTCTTTTGTATAATCTTTTGTTAAAACATAAATTAAAGTGTTAGATTAAGTTAAATTAACCCCCTCTACAAATTCCTTAAATAAACACTTTATAATAAGTGAATGTTAATTGTAATAATTAATTATAATAGCATATACTATTCTTATTTAATTTTTAAAAGAAAATTTATTAATAATAAACTTTATATTTTTTTTAAATAAAATTATTTTTAATTTGTATTCTTAATATAATTTGAAAAAACTTATTATTTTGTATAATAATTATAAAATACATAAATCTAAAGTTGTAAAAAACTTTCTAATTAAAAATAACTAGAAAAAACTACTACATCTAGTATATTCTTTAAATTATAACCTATGTGATTATAATTGTTTTAGGTAATTAAAAAACAAGCTTACAGGAAAGAAAATTTCTACAGGAAAATTTAATTGGTTTGTAAAATATCAAATTTCAGTTTTTAATAAAAAGAACTATTTTTTAGGTATTAGAACTTTCTTAAAAGCATAGCAAAAAGTTATTAGAAATAAAAGAAATTATTAATTTTATATTATATATTTATTTTTACTTTTTATATATTAAAATGTTTATTTTTTTTCAATTGCAAAAAATTCCCATTATTTAAATTACAAAGTAATAGTATTGTAATGATTAGATTATAATGGAAAATTAATGAGAATGTTGTAATTAACAATTGTTAAAATGTAATAAATTAAAAATGAATGGAAATGAATGATATGAAGGTTATAAAATAGTTAAAAAAATAAATGAAAATAAAAATATATAATAATGGAAGTTGAATTATTTGAAAATTTTATGGTATTAAAACAAAAAAAGAATATAATTAATATAAATATTTATCCTTGATAATGAGAAGGTGTCACGGTTATTAGCTCCTTGAGCGTCATCGAGGATACTGACATAGCCATTGTGTAAGCCAGATTGTGAAGCATTGTGCCTACAAACTGAGGTAGACTGCTGATGATCAGTTCCCTGGCTATCTGACCATGATTACTGTTGAATGGGGCATTAAAGAGGGCAACTAAATCAGCAGTAGTAGTGGCAGTGTGAGGATTTGACATACTGGGAAGGCAAAATCACAGAATATCAATAGGGATGGATGCAAACAGATAATAGAATATGTCTCAAGTGAAGCTATAAGTGGCCCCTTGAGTAGGTTTTGGGAGCAGGTTTTTAGTAGGAAAATAAGGTTTATTTGTAGAGTAGAATAGAAAGTCCTCTCTTGGACTGAGTGGAAAGTGTTGGCATAAATAGGCTATCACGGACGAATAGCGTGGTCATGTAGGTATTGTGATATCAATGGTTTAGAGCCTTTTTCACAACTGGTTGAGATTATTTATATGGCTTAATTGGGATGATCGGTGATTTGGTAGTGATTTTGAGTGAGAGAAGGTATCGATTAGATAATAAGTGTCACAAAAGGGATAAGCCCGGCTAGCTCAATCGGTAGAGCGTGAGACTCTTAATCTCAAGGTTGTGGGTTCGACCCCCACGTTGGGTGAACATTTTATATAATACATTTTCTAATCATACTATTTTCAACTTTAATTCATATGTAATTCAAAATATTCTACTTTTTTAATTTTTTTCTTTATATTAATAGTTATTCTCAATTTTTAATTATATTCACACAATCACTTATTATTCAATTCTACTTCTAATTATATCATTTTATCTATACCCGTTTAACATTTTAGTGTAAAAAACATTAATGAATTTATCATTCAACAAAATTTTAGCCAAATCTTTTTCTTGTTACACTATATAATTATTATATGAATTAAGTTATTATTTTGATATTTGACCCTTAACCTTTCTATCACTAGTTATTCTCCTCATATATTATCTTTCATTTACACTAGGTTCCTTATGTGGAATAATGATATTATTATTTTAATATAATAAATAAATAGTTAATAATTAATTTTTAAAATTATAAAATCTTACCTTTATAATAATGCTGTCAACATTATTTTTTTATCGAAATAATATCAATCAGTAATGTTTATATAATGAATTTACTATCAACTTATTGGTGACCAAAATTAAGAAATCAATTTATTTATAATGTGAAAGTATATTTATATATACTCATTTAAAACTAAATTATTTATATATTTTTTATTGAATTTTTTTTCCCAAATTTATCATCCTATCAAAATCTAATTGACAATGTTTTTGTAATTAGATACTTGAATTGATATTTTCCAATATCTTTTTTAACTAAGTGTATTCCAAATATAAAAGATTTCAGAAAATTTATAAAACTTTATTAAAATTAATTAATATTTTATGAAAATGGTCAATAATATTTTTACTATTTTGTGTTAACCAAAGTAATACATTCAAATTATTTTTTTAAGTCAATTCAGAAAATTTTTATACTGACACTGGCTGGGAAGTCAAGTGCCTAATAACTTTTAAGTAAATAGTCGTCTTCCGGGTCGGCGCCTGTTAGGTGATACAAAAGTGGTAATTTATTGTTTAACCTGGATTATTGGGTAGTACCCTAGGAAGAGGACCGACGTGACAACTTGGCTGTAGTCGGCATGTTTATAGTTTGTTTGAAGTGTCTTCCTAGCGTACGAGCGACACGTCGGATGGAACGACTGATTGCATTGCTCGGGTGTATTTTGTGGTGACGTTGCAGGTGAATCTGTGACGGGGTTCTCGAATGGACTGAATTGTTAAGGTCGAACGGATCTTCCGACCCGTGACAATATAATCATATTCCAAATATCTCTTTTGAACTCCAACTAATTTTTGATATTTGAAAGTTTAAGGATTAATGTATACTAAATTTGCCAAGACTTATTATTCAAATGATTTAAATATTAAAAATATTAAATATTAATAAAAGAAATGAAATTATTCATATTGCTTATCAATGATAAAACACTTAATTTAAAATAGAAATAATGTTTATAATAAGTTTATATATCAAATTTCAGGATATTTAATATAAAGATTTTGAAAATATTATAATTCATAGTTGAGAATGCCGGAAGCAACCTTTGTTTTTAACAGAATAATTAGGTAATTTCATATTTGGAATGTTTGATCCAATAAATTCAAAAAAGATATTTTGGTTTTCAGGAGTGGCAGCCCTGTAATTATATCCATGCTGCTATGATCAATATTGTTAGCGATTTAAGTAAAATCTAATTATTTACTGAGCCAAACTATAGAAAATATAATTTGATATAAACATCAATGTTAATATTTCTTTATTTATATTCTTCGCCATTTATTCGTATTTATGTCAAATTTCGTCAACAATTCAAAAGCAAAAAAATAATTTTAGGCTCAGGACGTTTAACATGAAAATAAACTAACATGTCACTAATAATTTCTTTATCGATTTTGATGACTGAAATTTCAATATTATAAGAATTTTTTACCATCAAAAATGTGAATGAAACAATCTTAAATTTAGGATCTTTTGTTCAATAATCTCAAAAACCGAGAGAAAAAGATCATTTTCTGGATAAGGCCTAATTTCGGCAGTTGTACTATGTAATCCTTGCTTGGAAAAACTCTGTAGAGCATTAAAGCTCCATTTACACTGGGTCAAGCAGGATTTAGCATATATCCAAATTAGTATAAGCCACAGATTTTAAATTTTTTTTGATGTTTGGAACCTTGTTCTAGATATTGAAATTGCAAGTATCAATCAATTTAAGGAAGACAAGGTTTAATTTTGTATATTTTGCAGCCATAACAAAGGCTGAGAGAAACAAAACTTCAAACTTGAACTTAACTATACATTTTATTAATCAAAAAGATATTTGATAATATTTTTAAGCTGAGTATTCATAATTTAACTATAGCAAAAGTCTCTTCTTATTAAAATTAACAAAGAGAAAAATATATAAATATTAGTATATATATTCAATACCAATAATAGCAAAATATTAAATAAAATTAATTATTAATAAATATATCAAACTCTAAGACTATTTTTCAATGATCTACGTATTATGAATATAAAATATGTGTAATAATATAACAACTAATTTCTTGCTACTGATATAGTATATATTTGGGTATGTTCATCCTATGTTTTTAAAATCTCAATAAGCCAGTGTGATGAAATTTTTATATCTATATTTTAACCATATATATTGACTTAAATGATGCTGTATATATTCTTTGGTAAAATAATTATTATTGTACTATATAGTTTCATTTATTCTAAATATCTAAATTATTCCAACTTTAAATATAAAATATGATAATAATCATTTGAATAATAATTTCGAGTTTTATATTTTAGTAATATATTACAAAGCAATTTATATACTTTCATAATATATCATTGCAAATTTTGCCTAGTTGGAGAGGCTCAAGGTGATGGTTGAGTCTCGATATATTCCAATGTTTAGTTTTTAACTATGATTATTTTTTATCTTCACATGGTAATCATATATAAATATATAAGAAATTAAAAAATGTAGTTAAAATCCCAAGTAAGTCAGCAACTAACTAATATTTTATGTTATAAAATTTATATATGTTAAGTTCAAGAGGAACATTATTGAAATCTCTTATTTATGAATATTTATTTATCTAAATTCATTAAAAATATATTAATGCCTAGAATGAATGAAATTTAAGCTAATTGAAGAATTTATTATGACGATCTAAAATATAATAATAGAGATTTATAGATATCATTTTTGTAATATCAGGTATTAAACTATTGTATTGATTGTTTTCCTAATTTCGTTCACATCCAAATAAGGAAGTAGAGAGCCAAAATGGCCAATTGCAATGAGTTAACATGATCACTTTTCACAAATATCATAATACTATATCAACCAATTATACACAGTATCATAATGTAAGATCTTTTAATCTAAAAGGTTCATTAAACTATACTTTGACTTCTAAAATTTAATCAAAGCTATTAAAGGTTAGTAAAATTTAATTTTTATATTATATAAATAATTTAAAATTTTTTAAAAATTGTTTTTTTTAACTAAACTACTTTGATAATTTAAAATAATTAGATAACTAAGTGGTGGGATTACTGATAAGTTGTTAATACTCACTAATACACCTTAACAAGAGTATTTAAGAAAAGATTGGCTAATGTTATATCCAACTAGAATTCTATGGCAAATTTATAATTTGAACCTACTAAACCAAGTAAATCATTTATCAATTAATAATATGGATATAAGATAAATAATGATATAACTTTAATAATAATAATATATTATCATTATTTATAACTATTAAGGTAATTTGTATTTTATATTTGTAAAATTTAATTAAAAAAATAATAATACTAGCTTAAGTTTTTAAATTCATTTTTATTAATTTTTTATTAAAATATATTAATATTTTGATTATTAAATATATAACAATTTTTATATTTTTGCATAAATTCCCACCTTTTAATTTGGCTATATATCTTCTTTTTATAGAAATCTTTTTCTATTATATTAATAAATTTCAAAAATTTAGCTTCCATTTGTTTAGTTTTTTGAAAAACTTTATTTTTTAAAAATCATTAAAAATATATAAAAAACAAAGATCATTAGATATAAAATTAAAAAAATATATTAAATATGGTAATATTTTAAATCAATTATAATCTAAAATATATAAGTTTTTAATTGTTGTATATGGTTTTATATTATCTATGTCTTTATTTAAAAAATACTTTATTTTTTTTTAATATTTTATATAATCTTTGGATTTTTTCAAATAATATTCTCTATTTATCTTTTGTTTTTTTTTAAATTCATAATATATTATATCTTTGTAATCTAAATATATAATTAATATTATTTTTTTTCTATATATATTTATTTTTGCTTGATTTTGAGTTTTTTTATTTAATTATCTAATAATATTTATAAACTCTATTATCAAATATTAATAATGTTTTATCAATAATATTAAAGTTTTTTAAATAATTTTATACTTTTTATAAATTTTATAATAAATAAATATATGATAATTAATTTAACTTGTCAAATATTATTAATTTTTTTAATAGCTTTGAAAATTAACAAGGATTTATATTTAATATCTTTAAAAATTGGTCTAAATTATAATTAGTATGAGTTTCTATAATATCTAATATTTCTTTATTAGATATTCTTATTTTGTTATTTATAAGTATTTTTT
>JNEM01008698.1:0-51666 GCA_000697335.1 Conidiobolus incongruus B7586
AATTTATTTTTATATTATTATATATATTATTCATATATATTTAAGAATTATTAAAAATAATATATACCTAAAGAAATAATAATAAAGTCATTATATTAATATATATTTTTATTCAAATAATTTAGCAAAATTAAATTATATTTCAATTTTTTTTGAATTTAAAGTAATTAATCAATTAATTAAAGAATTAATAAATCATAATTTATATATTAAATACTTAGATTTATCAAGTGTTAAAATTTATAATATTTTGATTTACACAAAAATTTTCATATTGATAATTCAATTGAGAATTTTTAAATAATACCAATATAAATGACAAATATCAAAATAATATAATATTAAAGACTATAACATTCAATATTTATTA
Source organism: Conidiobolus incongruus B7586 (assembly GCA_000697335.1). Lineage (NCBI taxonomy): Eukaryota > Fungi > Entomophthoromycota > Entomophthoromycetes > Entomophthorales > Conidiobolaceae > Conidiobolus > Conidiobolus incongruus. Next base: position 371 of record JNEM01008698.1, read on the forward strand.
AAAATCTATTATTAAATTGAAACTATAATTAGGAAAATAATTGAATAAATTATATATTATTATAATTATTATTATTAATTTTAAATGAAATTTAAGATATAATTAAAAACATTTTATTAGTTAAAATGGATAAATAAATTAAATTTTATTAATTTAAAATATTAGGATAGATAAAAATATCAAAAATATTAAATGTTTGGATAGAATTAGTTAAAAAATAATATAATTGATCTAGTCAATATAGATCAAAACTTGGTTAATATTAGCGGTTGGGAGGATAAGTATAAATTGTGGTAGTATGATGAGGATGACACTTATAAACAGTCACAGTGGAGGGACGACATTTTTCAGGTGTGGTGGTGATGATAGGATAGCTATTAATAGTAGTAGTAGTTTTCACTGGATATCCAGAGGCGGTGGTAGTTCGAATAGGGAATCCAGTAGGAGTAGTGGTAGTAGCAACCGTATAAGGCATGGTAGTAGTGGTAGTCTTATAAGGTTTGGTAGTAATGTGGGTAGTAATGGCGGTTTCATAGGACTTAGTAGTCGAAACAGTAGTTGTTATGTAAGGTTTAGAAGTGATAGTAATAATAGTTTCATATGGCTCAGTTGTAGTGTAGGATTTAGTAGTAGTGGAAGTGGTTTCATAGGGCTTGGTAGTGGTAGTAGTTGTCGTACAAGGTTCAGAAGTAGTAGTAGTAGTAGCATAAGGCTTAGTAGTGGTAGTAGTAGTATAAGGCTTGGTAGTGGTAGTAGTGGTCTCATAGGGCTTAGTAGTAGTAGTAGTATAGGGCTTGGTAGTCGAAGTAGTAGTTGTCGTGTAAGGTTCAGAAGTAGTAGTAGCATAAGGCCTAGTAGTGGTAGTTGTTGTGTAAGGTTTAGAAGTGGTGGTAGTAGTATAAGGCTTGGTAGTTGAGGTAGCAGTTGTCGTGTAAGGTTCAGTAGTATAGGGTTTGGTAATTGAGGTAATAGTAGAAGGCTTGGCAGTGGTAGTAGTTGTCGTGCAAGGTTCAGAAGTAGTAGTAATATAAGGCTTAGTAGTGGTAGTAGTATAAGGCTTGGTAGTGGTAGTAGTTGTCGTACAAGGTTCAGAAGTAGTAGTAGTAGTAGCATAAGGCTTAGTAGTGGTAGTAGTAGTATAAGGCTTGGTAGTGGTAGTAGTGGTCTCATAGGGCTTAGTAGTAGTAGTAGTATAGGGCTTGGTAGTCGAAGTAGTAGTTGTCGTGTAAGGTTCAGAAGTAGTAGTAGCATAAGGCCTAGTAGTGGTAGTTGTTGTGTAAGGTTTAGAAGTGGTGGTAGTAGTATAAGGCTTGGTAGTTGAGGTAGCAGTTGTCGTGTAAGGTTCAGTAGTATAGGGTTTGGTAATTGAGGTAATAGTAGAAGGCTTGGCAGTGGTAGTAGTTGTCGTGCAAGGTTCAGAAGTAGTAGTAATATAAGGCTTAGTAGTGGTAGTAGTATAAGGCTTGGTAGTGGTAGTAGTTGTCGTACAAGGTTCAGAAGTAGTAGTAGTAGTAGCATAAGGCTTAGTAGTGGTAGTAGTAATATAAGGCTTAGTAGTGGTAGTAGTATAAGGCTTGGTAGTAGTAGTAGTAGTATAGGGCTTGGTAGTCGAAGTAGTAGTTGTCGTGTAAGGTTTAGAAGTAGTAGTATAGGGCTTGGTAGTGGTAGTAGTAGTAGTATGGGACTTGGTAGTCGAAGCAGTAGTTGTCGTGCAAGGTTCAGAAGTAGTAGTAGCATAAGGCCTAGTAGTGGTAGTTGTTGTATAAGGTTTAGAAGTGGTAGTAGTATAAGGCTTGGTAGTGGTAGTAGTTGTGGTGTAAGGTTTAGAAGTAGTGGTTTCATAGGGCTTAGTAGTGGTAGTAGTAATATAAGGCTTAGTAGTGGTAGTAGTATAAGGCTTGGTAGTAGTAGTAGTAGTATAGGGCTTGGTAGTCGAAGTAGTAGTTGTCGTGTAAGGTTTAGAAGTAGTAGTATAGGGCTTGGTAGTGGTAGTAGTAGTAGTATGGGACTTGGTAGTCGAAGCAGTAGTTGTCGTGCAAGGTTCAGAAGTAGTAGTAGCATAAGGCCTAGTAGTGGTAGTTGTTGTATAAGGTTTAGAAGTGGTAGTAGTATAAGGCTTGGTAGTGGTAGTAGTTGTGGTGTAAGGTTTAGAAGTAGTGGTTTCATAGGGCTTAGTAGTGGTAGTAGTAATATAAGGCTTAGTAGTGGTAGTAGTATAAGGCTTGGTAGTAGTAGTAGTAGTATAGGGCTTGGTAGTCGAAGTAGTAGTTGTCGTGTAAGGTTTAGAAGTAGTAGTATAGGGCTTGGTAGTGGTAGTAGTAGTAGTATGGGACTTGGTAGTCGAAGCAGTAGTTGTCGTGCAAGGTTCAGAAGTAGTAGTAGCATAAGGCCTAGTAGTGGTAGTTGTTGTATAAGGTTTAGAAGTGGTAGTAGTATAAGGCTTGGTAGTGGTAGTAGTTGTGGTGTAAGGTTTAGAAGTAGTGGTTTCATAGGGCTTAGTAGTGGTAGTAGTAGTGGTAGTATAGGGCTTGGTAGTCGAAGTAATAGTTGTCGTGTAAGGTTCAGAAGTAGTAGCATAAGGCTTAGTAGTGGTAGTAGTTATATAAGGTCTAGAAGTGGTGGTAGTAGTAGTTGTCGTGTAAGGTTTAGAAGTAGTAGTATAGGGCTTAGTAGTGGTAGTTGTTGCGTAAGGTTTAGAAGTGGTAGTAGTAGTATAAGGCTTGGTAGTGGTAGTAGTAGTAGTATAGGACTTGGTAGTCGAAGTAGTAGTTGTCGTACAAGGTTCAGAAGTAGTAGTAGTATAAGGCTTGGTAAGGGTAGTAGTGGTTTCATAGGGCTTGGTAGTGATAGTCTTATAAGGTTTGGTTGTCGTAGTGGTAGTAGTAGTTCTGACTGGATATCCTGGCTGAGTTGTAATTGTCTGGTAAGGTCTAGTGGTAGTGGTGGTTTCATATTGATTTGTAGTAGTTCTATATGATCCTCTAGTCGTGGTAGTTCTTATTGGATAATGATCATAGGTCGAAGTAGAGGGTTTATTCCAAGGCCAAGGCCATCCAAATCTCTGATATTCAACTTCATCACCAGAATAATAATTTGGACGAATTTCTTCATTATTTTCCAAAATTTCATCATATTTTTTTTGTAAAATATTCAAATTAACATTTCCATCAGATTTATCAACAATAGCGTTACTTGCAACACTTTTGTGAGCTATCAATGCCACCAGCAAAATTTGATTCAATCGGACCATGCTGAAAAGATAATTGAGATTAGGCTTAGACAATTGATTATCCAAATGTGACTTGACCTACAGACCAGATACACCTTTCATATTTATATAATCTGTTTTATTACTTTGATTAGACCATTTAAAAAGCACTATAATTAATGATCATGATGAAAAACCTGATCTTTAGTCATATTCATTAATTCGCAGGATTTCTTATATATCCATATATAAAAATGCTATTTAAATTAATCTTCTGTTCATCCTAATTCAAATTGAGTTGAGGAAAATCGATGGTTCTCATAATCTAAATTTAATTCATATTTCAATTAATCAATGTCAGAAATTAGCTTTAGTAAGTGCAAATCTTAATCAATACCTCTGCAGCACTTATATGAATTACAAGTGATAAAAGAGATTAACGATGCTATTTAACCCTTCAAGATTAAATCTATATTAATCAATAATATATCTATTAAAATAATGATTATTAAAAATCATCAGTCATAGCTCGCTGATGTTAACATTTATTCATATATTCAAATGCACTCTTAAAAATTTGCCAATATAATAATTTTTTTTCAAAAAATTTTTAATTAATTTAAATTAAGTAATAAATAATTTTTGAGGCTTTTTGAATAATATTCCAGGAGTTTAGTAAATTACTCAAATCATCAAATATCCACTAAAAAGGATTTCAGCACTATTAAAATTTAAGTTATATTTTTTTTTCATATTTTACTAAATATCAACAATATTAGTTTGAAATATAAGGAGTGATATATGGATCATTAATATTAATAAACTAATATTTTTAACATCTATAGTAATAAAATACTCTAAAAACCTATTATCATTTATGCTCTTTATATAATATTAAAATAATGAGTTATAATAATATTTTAAATTAGCATTAGATTCCATTTTTTAAGTAAATAATCTAAATGAAGTGGTAATAATGTAATTTTTATTACTTTATTCTTTTATTTTATATTAAACAGAATTTTATAATATGTCTTATCACATATTTTTGTTCAATTATAAAGTATATTTTAATAATCTTTGAATTTTTAACAAAGTAGTGGATTTATCCCTGATAGGAGAACTAAATGGATCTAAAAATTTGTGGCAATTATCACTTTCCAGTAATTATCCAAATTCTAATACTAATAAAAATTATAAAATATTTAAGCATTTGAACTTTTATGATATAAAATTTAAATATAATATCTTAAATCTAATTAGTAATAGTTTGTATTGTTAAACTTTATATTACATAAATGCTAATATGAATCATGGCGTAGTATAATCAATTAAATTTATCAACTTATATTCTATTAATAACTATATGCTATCTTTAGATAACTATCATCAGTATATACTATAATAATATTAAAAACAATTGATGATTTTATCTAAACTTAATACTTGTTTTGAGCCAACATTTATGAATATAATCTGAACATCATTTGTATTAAAATATTAGGATGACTAATTTATTTAATAAAAAATATATAATTTCAATTAAAATTACTTAATGATATTTGAGTTAATAATTATAATAATTAATTTAAATATAATGATATATAAATTTATCAATGATATCAATAATCTTTATAAAATCATTATGGCCTTTAAAAGTGATTGGCAATAAGCTTTAGTATTAATGGATTAGTGTTAATATAGATATAGGAAAATCTATAGCCCTTGAAATAGTATATTGTTATTAAGCTATAATTTGAAATTGTTCATTAAAACTTAGAATTATATATTCTCATTCTAACAATATCATTAATATACGTATAAAATTAACAACTTTAATTTGGAAATATTGTCACAATAATTAATTTCAAAACAAAAATAGATAATTCAAAAATTGAGTATTTTAATTTATAAAAAATATGATAATATCATAATATTATAACATTATATGGATATATATTTAATTATTCATTATAGTTTAACCTCATAAACTCATAAATATTTATAAGATCCAATTTTTGAAAAGATACAATGTTTATTATTAAATTCCTATATTTTAATAATTGAATTTATTAATTATGAACCATATTATGCAAATAATTAATTTTAGTTCCACATTAGTATTTCAATTTGGATATGATTAAATGAGAGCACGCGTTAATTTTTATTTGTGATAAAAAGCCACAAAATAAATTGATTTGATCATACTTACATCACTAATAAATATTTTTATTATTATTAACAATTAAATGATGTTCTCTTGAAACATTAAATTAATTTATGATTTGATCAATTAACAGTAATTAATGAATCATTCTTGCTCTAATGCTGTAAAAATATCATAAAAATTACCTATACATTTTAAAAAAGATAAAACTATTGGAATAGGAACTCTATATTAATACTATATACAACATACTAGGCGTATTATTGCAAGTTTTTATTATTCAATATATGCAAGGAAATATATAAAAGATCCTAATTGTGATATTTTCAATATAATAATTATGAATTAGGAACAATTATTTAAAAAGTAAGATTTATTAATATTATTTTTAAATGAGATTAATTAAATTAGTTATCTCCGATAATGTATCAATAATTATTAAAATTATTAAAATTTTAATAATTCTGACTAATTATCTGTTCTTATCAAGTGCAAGCTTTAATTTATTATTTAGAATCTAAAGCATTTAAAAATTTGAAATTGTATTTCAAAATTGAATAATTGATGATTTAAGATTGTATTTAGTTTAATATGATTCCAATATATTATTAAAATTCGAATATTAGTACTAAAATCCTAACATTAGAAAATATTTGTTAATAATGAATTGTAATCCTTGTAAAACAGTAATTCCATTTTTAAATCATCGGATAAATTTATATTAGTAAATATTTTGAAAAGATATATGAATTATTTTATTTGTAAATATTATTGTTATTATTTTGTCGCCACTTCAATTGATTTTTATACCAATATTATTCTATTCAATTGGTATTAAAAGCCAATCTTTTAAGGTAATTATTATCTAATATTATTAATGATTCGAAGTGGAAGTTAAAATATTGTTAATATTATTGACACACTAATTCAAATTTAATAAAAACAATAACTAATATTCAAATTACAAATTTATTTGAGCATTAATCTCAGACTTGATCTGGTTCAATAAATCAATAATATAATCAAAATAATAATTTAAGTCTAATTATTTCTTAAGCTTAAATTCTGTTTGAAATGCTTGAAAAAACATGATGAATAATTATATTACTCAATAATACACAATATTTCATAAGCCAAAATTAAATAAAATAATATTATATTTAGTATAGTTTATTTATTATTACCTGCATAATTATTTTCAACTTTACAACAAGGTATGGTATAGTTTTTCAATTTCAAATAAATAATTTTAATCAAATTTGCTTCAACTTAACTAATCTTTATTGCAAAATAATATTTATAAATATCATCTAGACTATTCATCGGCATAAACGAATATTAATATAATTCTTGTTATTAGGTGTTGTGCTTGTGCAGCTCTTATGAGTTCTTATAATCAAATGTAAAATAATACTAAGTTTTAATCAAATATTATCTGCATGTTGTTTATTTTAGTTAAATTGAACATAATTTGGAGAAATATTTCACCAATTATTATCTTATCTACTTGTATGCATAATACTGGTAAAACATTCAAAGTTGTGAATATTTAGGTCATTTTTACTAACTTCCTTGAAAATTAATGAAAATTTTTAATTATGATTCTTTTAGGTAAAATATGCTTTAAAGTTCTATTCGGCATAAAGATGAAATTAAATGGAAATGAGATTATAAGTATAGAGTTATATTAACAACAAATGGCATTTCAATGTTGAAAATTTGTCTTAATTCTTTATTACCTGGGTATAAAATATTTGAATTGATCTAAAAATATCCAAGATAACCAATAAATTTTTAATTAATCTTAATAATTTTTGTATACTTGAAAGTAATGAATTTTACAAAATTATCTTACTTAATATCATCAATATATTTTAATTTTTTGATATTTACATAGACCATATTCAGCACTTATTGAATGATACTATTAATTTTAATTATTAATCGATATATAATTACACTATTTTTAAATTAATTTATATTATAAAAATATTAGTACATGTATGTATACGTTTTGGAAATTGATTATATTTTATAAATAAATATAATTTATTCAATTGTAGTTAATTTTCTTTATTTCAACGATTGCAATATTGAAATTTAGAACACATCAAATACATATATATATATATATGTATATCATTAGATTATACGGATACTTCAACCATGATAAATTAATCTATTATAACTGTCTTGATAACTGTTTGGTATTGATTATTTTTCCTAATATTCACTCATTTACATTAAAATTATCTATAAACCTTTTAACTAAAATCTTTTAGTTGTTTCATCTTTCTATTGTGATATTTACACTAGTTTTTAATTCTTAGTTTCTTATAATAGTTTAATATTTCAATTAATGTAGACTTAAATAATTGATTTTATATTTGATAAAAAAATTTCCAAGATTAAATAATTGATTTGAGTGTAAAAGTAATGCCAATTTATAATTATTTTGAAATTGAGTTCCATCGCTCTTTATATATAAAAATATTATTATATCTACATAGATTATAATATAATATTTTGAAATAGCTTTAGTATTTATATCTCTAATAAAATCTCAATGGATCATATTATTCATACAATACTACATAACATCCAGGTAAATTATATTCAATTAAATTGCCAAATAAATATTCTATTCAGAACTATAGCTCTAATAACAACATGTAGTCAATAAATTCAAAATTGAGGAGTTATAAATGAGGTGCATTGGCTTTCATTGTGACTATTACATCCATTGAATTTCTAGGTTCGGAATGATGGATGCAAGTGAATATGATGCAAAGAAGGAGCATGGTAGAGCAATCTAGTTTTAGCTTGGGTAGCGCGATTCAGCACATTACCTCAAGTTCCTAAGTAAAAATGAATCAGGAGAGCAACAATTTGCAGAATCTCGAAAGTTAATGACAAATTAATTGTGTTTAAAGAATATTACTATAACTTCACTTCTCATGAAAATTAATTGTTGGTATTATTACAATCAACACAATTATTTTTAGCCTTGCAAATTTACAATCATCAAATTCAAATATTCCTAAACAATAATTTTGTCCATAATTTCATATGAAATGATTATCCATTGTAATTATAAGTGCTTTTAGTCACATTAATTTTTTTTACTTTATTAAATAAAATTTCAGTTGAAAATTTTGGAACATTTATATCTAATGTGGTGGGGATAGAATAGTTTTTAGTTCTTTATTAGTGGAATTGTATCGAATCCTCCAAGGTATCTTCTATCAGATTGGATAATCAAACCAGGGACTATTATCTGTTGAATCAGTGAGAATAGTGTTATTTTTAAAATAATTAAAATGACAACGTCTTCATATCTGGCGTTGAGGGAAATATTATATTTTTACCATTGTTTCAAATACGGATGAGCTATTTTTAGCTCAGTACAAAAATTAAGTAATGGCAAAATTTTAAAATTAAAATTAAATAAAATCATTAATATATAATTTATGAAAAGTAATACTCAATATAAAATTAATACTTTCTTTTATTATTAATAATTTTTTACCATACTTTTAACAAGCTTTGAATTTATAAATAGTTTTTTTACTAAAAATTAAAATTGAATATCTTATATATTAACTTAATTTAATTACAATAGTTTTTTTAAATATATTTTCCAATTTTTTAATAGTTATAACCACATAGGTTGTAATCTAGTGAATATATTAGATATGGTAGTTTTTTTAATTTTTTTACATAAAAACTTCAATAATTATAACTTTATATAATTAATAATGATTATAAAAATAATATTTATATTTTATTTATATTAAAAATATTAATAAAAAATTATATTATTTTTCAAATAATATAAGTAATATTAATATAATATTTTTCTATTACAATTAATATTCAGTATTGGATAAATATAGCCTAATACTTTGTTTTGTTTTTAAGTCATAAATTATAAAGATAGTTTAGAATTTATTAACTTTAATAATTTATTATCAAAACTTTTTATTTTTAACTATATATTAATAAACTTTATTTAATTATAACTTTTTTTTAAAAATTTTGATAAATTGATAATATTTATTTTTTATTTTAATTGATTTAAGTTTAATATCAATATATTTCATATATTAGTATAGCTAATATTAAATTACTTTATTGAAAATATAAAAGAGTTTTTTATTATTTTTTTATATTTTATTAATAAGTGAAAAAAAAACAAAAGATTAATTTTTTAAATTAATACAAATTTTAAATAATATCTTTTCTATCTTTAAAATAGCAGTTTTGATAATAAAGGGTAGTTTTAAATAAAATATTATCTTTATAATTTCAAAAGGTTTATAATTAAATTTTAATAAAATTAAAATAAAAACTTTAAATAATTATTCTTTTATTTATATATAATTATATTCAATTTTAAATTTTTAATTAAAAATACATTAATAAAGCAATAGTTATAAATGATATATAAAAGTTAAAAATATTATCTCTCTTATATATTTTTATATAATTATTTTTTCAAAACTACCAATATATTTAAATAATACAAAATTAAAATTTTTCTATTTTTTATTTTTAAAACTAATGGTAATTAAATTATAAAATAATTGATTTAATTTGAGGCTAAAAAAGAATTTATATACTAATTTAATTATTATTCATTAATTTTCTGTCCTTTAAATTCTTAACTTGACAATATTATACAAATTTATTATAAATTATATTGAACTTTTATATGATAAATATGATTTTGATTATATTTGATATCAGTTGAATTATAATAAAATAGAATTGTATTATTCTAAACAAGATAAAGAAGTTATTACTTTCACTTGAAAAATATATCAATGCCAGGTAATTAATAATTTTGCGTTTTTTGATTTTTTAATCTAATATAAATTTGGAATTCTTATATTTATTCTTTTAATCGTCATTTTGGTATTATATACTAGATTTAAGTCATGTCATTTTAATATTTAAGAATATTTTCTTTACAAATAATCAAAAACAAATATTCAAGTTTGATATCCAAATCAATTTATATTGATAAATTAAATATTGATTAACAATCAAAGGAGGAATATCATTATATAATGATATTTATCTATAGTATGAAAAATGAATAATAGTCTGTCTCAGTTAATGGGTAAACTCGATATTAAATACGAATTGTATAATAAATTGAATTAAGCTTTTTAAACACAAATATAGAATCATATATTTGGAATATTTATTAAAAATTATCAAAATTAATATTAACAATATATAGCATTATTTTTATTAATTGACTGATGTTATTAATAATCAACACGAATTTCATGTTTTTTTGAAACAACGGTAGAAGTCTGATCATGAAAATTAAAATAAATAATATATAATCCTTTTTGTTATTATATATTTATATATTTGGTCAATATTATAGGTTGGTGTGTATTAAAAAAAGCACTGTTTATTTTTATATATTAGGTTTTATCAAAATATACTAACCAATATTTAGATTCATTTTTAAATAACTATCAGTTAAAAAAGAAACAAATGACATATTTTCTAATTTTTGATATTCCCAATATATTGTTTAATATAAAGAATAGATTATACATAAAATATATAGGAGAATTGATAATTTCAAAATATATATATTTATAAGTTTTGTCTGAAATATTTTTATTTTCAAACTTTATGATTAAATTTAATTATAAAAAACTCATTTTAAAATTATTAAATCTTAATTATAAGCCATTTAAAACTATTTATGATTTATATAAAGTTTGTAAAGGTTTTGTTTGATTTAAAACCATCATTATTATTTAAGTTAGCTAATTTGAAGCTAAACAAAATCATGTTTAAAAATACCAACATTTAAAAGATTGATTTCTATTATTGTTTTTTAACATACTAATAAAATAAAACAATATATTAAAAAACACCTTTTATTTTAATAAAAGAGTTACTAAAGTAATTTAATATTCATTATATAAGAATAGTTTATATAATGAATTCAAACTCTGATTGATTAATAGAAACTTATAATATATATCTTATAATATGAATAACAAAGGAGAAAATAGAATAATTATAGATAAATAAAGCATATTTAACATAAAACTAGAGACAATAGTTTTTATATCAAAATATCTACTAATAAATCTAAAATTCATTTAAATAATACATTATTTAAAAATAAAACAAAGCATTAAGTTTAAGCAGCTTTTTTTTATAAACTCTAAAAAATAAAAGTTTGATTTATAAGTAAATATCAATTATTATAATATGATTTGATAGTATATAATTATTATTTAACTTTTGACGTTAAATTAACGTATAATGAGCTTTATATTATTTAAGTAAAATTATCTCTAATAGGTGTTATTATTATAAATTATAAATATTTAATATTGTATATCATAGTTATAAAATCATAAAGTTAAATGCTTAAAGATTTTTTTAAATAAAACAATTACAACAAATACCCATATATAGTATATTTATCAGATTATAACTTACAGAATTATAATGGCTTTGGTTAATCAAAGAATATATTTAGATGAAGAAAAATTCTTATTAATAAATTTAATTAATTTATTATAAAAGTTTTAATCTATTATAATAAAACTATCATTAAGAGTTAAAAATTTATTAAAAATATAGAAAAAAATACTGAAAATAAAAGAAATTATAAATTTCAAAATCTTCATTTATTTTTATATATTATATATTCAAGCTTAAATATAATTTTAATTGTAAAATATTGCCAATATTTAACTATTATAATAATAGCTCATATTAGGTATATTAAATTTAGAATTTTGATATTTTATGAATAATGATATGAATTTCAATTTTAATTAATTTAAATTAAATTTTCAAAATATATTATTATTTCAAAATTTGATATTACATTTGCAAACATTTGAATATATATATCACTATCATTATTTATTTAGTTATCATTAAATATATAAATTTAAAATAAAGAAAAGAATATTATATGTATATATTATATTTTCATATATTATATCCTAAGTTGATGAAAATACCTGTAATATTAAATTTTTATCTTTCAAGTCTAAATAAATGTATGAATCCTTGAATTCATATCTTTAATTAGAAAGTATTTTATATTAATTTTTTTATTTCATTTGATAATATTATATTGAAAATACATGAATTAATTTCACATATTATCTACCAACATTACATATTGAGAATCGTGTAATTATTTGATAAATACATCAAATTTTTAATTTCTGATAATGAAATTAAGTGATAACTAATTATAAAATCATTATTAATTTCAAATATAAAATAATACTAAAATCTTGACTAATATATAGTGCACAATATATCGTATTTAATTTAGTCCATTATTTCTTTCAAATATATTAGAGATTTAAATATTTCTTAAAATTTTAAAATTATATTTGAAATATAAATATAGTAATTTAAAGTTGAATAAATTGGTCAAATAATATCTTCATATTCAATTTGTTAAAATATCATTATTGTTAAGTTTAAATACAATAGTTTCTGGATTATTTTAATTCATGGATTCTATATATTTTAATTTAAATACATTTTAAACTTGAATTAAAGGAAATTTTTTATTTGGTTAATAATTAAATTGTCAGTACTTTAGGACTAGACTATCATATAAATTGAATTAAAATTGATTAAAAATCCCATAAATGAATTTACTTGATATGAGTGTCAGTACCGATTTATTAGTAATTTCAAATTGACTTCGATTCATCATAACATTTTATTAAGGAATATTTTTTCATAAACAATAATATAATAATTTTAATGAATCGTATAAATTATTCAATACTACGTAATATTAAGACAAATTCTTTTAATCATATTGTCAAAAGAAATTATATTCAGAATTATAGATCAGATGTTCAAAGTTTTGAGAGTAAATCGAGATCTGGTAACTTTAAATGGGGTGCTTTGACTTTTATAGGAACGGGTGCTTCAATTTCATTAGTTGGCGCTGCGTGGTGGTATCAAGTCAGGTTAGATGAGAAAAGGAAGTTAATGGCTAATTTCAGTTTGGGAGAAGAAATTCAAAATATCAAATCGTTGTTCCAACGTACAATTGAATCTAGACGCCCCGATACTCAAAGTTCCCAAGGAGAGATACAAAGGAAGGTTGAAGTCTTAAAAGACATATATTCTAATTTGACCTCAAATGAAAAATTAATTTATAGTATTATTGCTGTTAATACAGCTATCTTTTTAGCTTGGCAAATTCCTAATTATAGGGTTCAAAGATTTTTATCCAAGCACTTTACCCATAACTACCTTTCTAAGAGGTACTATACAATGATTACGAGTACTTTCAGCCACACTTCATTCCTTCACTTCACATTCAACATGGTTGCTCTGAAGAGTTTCGGGGCTATTACCGCTCAACTCATTGGATTGGAGCACTTTATTGGTCTCTATTTTGCTAGTGCAATCTTATCATCTGCCCCAAAGCATCTGTTAGTAGGCTGGCTTATGAAACCCGGCCCTGTGACCCGCTCTCTTGGAGCTAGTGGCGTCCTTTTCTCATTGGTCGGAATCACCACTTTCTTCCTTCCTAACATTCAGGCCAATATAATATTTTTACCTTGGCTTCCTTTAAATCTCAGCCATTTGTTTGTTGGTATGATGGCTTTAGATTTGTATGGCTTAATTCGAGGTTGGCAAGCTATTGATCATATGGTAAGCATACTATTATCAATCATTAATAATTAAGACTAACGCTAAGATATAGGTACATTTGTCAGGTGCTACATTCGGATTACTTTATGCTAAATTTGGATTTGATCATATTTGGTATCCTTTGAATCATAAACTATCAGAATTCAGAAATTCTCAAAATTATCGAGATTTTGCTACACGATATACCAAGAATAATTAATATCGTCATAAACCAAAAATTAATTAATGGGAAAAATACTTCTGGAAGATATTATATCTATTACCCAATACCAAATTGAACGTCTTGATATTTAATATCATAGATTTAAATTATTTATTTATCAAATAAAGTGCTATAAAAATGTATTTATAAAACTGTAATATTGATTGTATTCTTATTACAGTTCTTTACTATGATAACAAAATCATCAAAAAATTTAAACTCGTAATATTAATATTGATTTATTTTGTATTTATATTCTAAATAACAATATTAATCCTTCCTGAACTTACAAATATGCCAATAGGTATACAAAATTATCTCCACAAGCTAAATATTCTAAAACTTTTATTACGATAATAGAGTAATTTTTTATATTATATTATTGCTAAATATAAAAATCCTATATCAATAATGATTATTATATATTTGTTTTAGATCGTGTATTTGATAATGATATGAATATTTAGTGAGACAATTTCAAACTCTCATATGAGATTTCTAAATCCACAATTTCATCAAACAAATTTAAACCTTAATTTTTTTTAAACCAAAAAACAAAACCATCAAAATGATGATTTAATATTATTTCAGAATCAAATATAATGAGTATATTCAAATAGAATGATGAAAATTGTAAATAATATTTTTGTGAAATTTTGGATTATATTGAGTTTATTTTATTATATATTTTCATCTTATATTGAAATTTAGCAAAATATTTAATCTCAAAATGATTTCTTAAATTCAATTTCAGTTTTCAAAGTTTTTCATATTCAAAAATCAAGACATTTAGCAAGTAATAATAGATATTAAAAAATATAAATTATGACTTGGTAGCATAATGGATAACATCATCACCAAACATTCCCAATATAATCTCAAAGATCTCAAAATTTTTGATGGTAATCGGTACCTGAGTACTAATTTCCACCTCCAAGTTTCATCATATTCGATTTAACTAATGAAATTTTAACAATCCAATCAACCCTAAAATTAGTTAAATTTAGTTCAAAAACTTTAATTCATTCCTAGTATAAATACACCATAATGCTTACCAAGAGATCATTATTTAAGAATTAATTATTTGCTATATTTCATATAAATTTTATCAATTGAATCAAGATGCAATTCAAGACTGAATATATTTTGATTACTTTGTTATGTAATTGGAATCCTATTGTGAGTTTACCCCAAAACAGGGACGCTTTCCAATTTGCGATGAATAAGGGTGCACCTCCATTGAATAACCCATCTACATCTTCAAAACCTGAAGCTACTACTAAGTCAACTAACACTCAGGATGTGGTGCTTCTCCAGACAAAGAATACCAATAGAAATTATCAACCACCTCCACCTTCCACATATTCAGATTTGTTTAATTCTGGATTAATTGAAAATGGTTATTATGAATAATTTTCTAACAATGATTTTAAATAATTATAAAAAATAATATATACAGAATATAAATAAATAATTGTTATGATTTTGATTTAAATACTTATCTATTTAATTATCTTTCATGCTGTAACAATATAATCTTTATTAAAATTGTACCATAAATATAATAAAATCAAATTTGAGCTTTTAATAATAAATTGGTTTGTGCTTATATTAAATTGTTATTATGCCTAAAATATTTTCTATCGTTTACTAGTCACTTTCAAAATCATTTTCTAAATTGATAAAATTCCCATAATAATAAAATCTTTACTCAACTCAATATAAAAAATTTTAACCCTTTAAACATAGATTACATTCAATTAACAAATCCAATATATTATTAATAAAAAAAATGCCTAGAAAGCACGGATCTAACAATAACAGAAACTATAGCAAAACATCTAGAAATGCTAGTAGATTGGAAAAATTTTTAAAAAATACTGAACAGTTGCCCAACCATGAAAATGACATGGACCCTCCCGAAGATAGAGAAGAGAGTATTAAATTACCTTTTAACGTTGCCATGTGGGTAATTAATATGTACTAGTATTCTATTATTAGTGAATTGTTAATTGGTTTTAGGATTTTGACCACTGTGATCCTAAGAGGTGTAGTGGTAAGAAAATGCATAGGATGGGTTTGATTAAAAATTTGAATGTTTCAACTCCTTTTCATGGGATTGTATTAAGGTAATTCATAAATTTATCGATTCATCGTTATGATCTCAATTACTCATTGGGGTATAGTCCTCAAGGTGAGATAGCAGTTTCCCCCGGTGATAGAGAAATTGTGGAGAGATATGGTATTGCTGTAGTCGAAGCTTCTTGGGCTAGAATTGAGGAAGTTCCGTTCCACAGAATGAGAATTAGACATAACAGATTATGTAAGTCAATTTATTCTTAAACTACTGAGATCAAAACTGATGGTTCATTTTAGTGCCTTATTTAGTTGCTACCAATCCTGTGAATTATGGAAGACCTCTCAGACTAAACTGTGTTGAAGCAGTTGCCGCATGTTGCTACATCATGGGTAAATATATATAATTTTTGAATTATGATTGATCTGTTGATCAATTTATATATTTAGGTTTTAAAGAAATTGGAGATTTATTTATGTCCAAATTCACTTGGGGTCATGCATTTTACGAAGTGAATCAGTAATATTATCAATATTGTGTATTTTATTAACTTATTGATAATGTGTTTATAGTCAATTATTAACCAAATATAGCAAGTGTACCAATTCTAAAGAAGTTGTACAAGTTCAATCAGACTGGATGCAAATGATTGAAGCTGAGAGTATGATGAAGAATGTCAAGCTGAATGATAAAAAACGCGATAGTGATGAAGATGATGAAGATGACGATTTAATGAGAAATCCAAATCATCGCGATGATAAAGATGCCGATGATGAGAGCAATGATGATTCTCTATTGCAAAGGAATCCCAATCACAACTATGATGATTCTGATGAGGATGATGTTGATGACGATGACGCTTTGTTACAAAGAAATCCTAACCATCCTTATGACGATAGTGAAGAAGATGAAGATGATTTACTTAAACCTAACCCTAATCATTAGTTAAAACCTATATTTAATAGATATTAATTTAAATTTCGTAAAATTAGAAAGAATCATCACAAATTTAATGATAAAATTTGTCTATAAATAATTTTATTTATAACAATAAATACATTTTTTAATCATATTTATTTCTACATGTCATATATTCACTAATAATATGCAAGTCATTAATATTAAAGCCCGATTCAATACCTATTATCCCATAATTGAAAAATCATCCCATTGAAATGATTTAATAACCTCCAGTCCCTAAAGTTAAAAAAGTATCAATTAACCAATCAAAGAATCAAATACTATGTCAGAAACTTATAATACTACGCCACACAACTTACTTGTAATATTAATAGATTGTAATTTGTACCAATGGACTCAAATTGAAGAAAAGTATAAAGAGTACCAGTTTACATTTGAAAGAGCTATCGGAATGTTAAATATATTTATCAACTCTTACTTAGCCAGCAAATTCGATAACAAGTTGGGTGTTATGGCAACTATCAATGGAAAATGGTAAATTGTTCTTAAACAATGTTTTCAATAGTATCTTATATTCCAAATTTCTAGTCAGTTTTTATACACGGACGATAACAACGAAAGACGCCGAATTTTAAATCCAGATTCGGAATTTAGTCCCTATCACCGATTTTCTCAAGTGAATTTATCAATTAATCACGGTATTAGAGGATTTTTGAGGGAATTTCGAAAAGCTTCCTCACCCGTTGACATCAATGGTCATGATCCTAATATTAATAATACTTCTAATCTAATGGGTAATTGATTTTATGGTTTTATGGATCAATATTAATAATAATATTTAGATTCAGATTCAATATCGTCATCCCTATCGAAAGCTCTGTGTTTTATTAACAAATTCAAAAAACAAAATCCTCTCATTCAGTACCAGTCCAGAATTTTGATTTTGTCGGTATCTCCTGATGTACCTCAGAATTATGTGTCTCTAATGAATTCTATCTTTTCGGCACAGAAATTGGTAATTATCATTGATTTAATTGTTATATGTTTTATTAATCTGTTTAGAGTATTCCCATCGATGTTTGTAAATTATTCAACTTTGAATCGCCATTCTTGCAGCAGGCTTGCTTTATTACTAATGGAAACTACGTCGTTATTGATACCCCTCCTCATGGTTTGCTGCAATCTCTATTGGTAAATGACTATTTCTTAAGCATATAGGTATTTGTATTAATACATGTTCATAGATGGGATTTTTAGCTGATCCTATTACAAGGACAGCTTATTTAAGATCTCTAAGTCGAGACAATGTAGATTTTAGTGCCGCTTGCTTCTGTCACAAAAAATCCATTGAAATCGGCCATGTTTGTTCTATATGTTTATCTAGTAATTCAGATCATTTATCACTCTTACTATTAATTTTAATATATTCTTTCTTTAGTTTATTGTGAGCCGAAAAAAATTTGCGAAACTTGTCAGTAAGTGATAGTATTTAAAATTATATAAATGATAAGATTAATCATTAATATTTAATAGATCTGAATTTATAACAACTGAAATGAATTATCTGAACCAACTGCCATATGATTTATTTAAAAATTTGAACGAATTATCTAATAACCATCAGAGCTCCTCCAGTCGATCCAATGGTCAATCCAACGCCAATCATCACCACCAGAATAGAGTTAGAGAAAATTCATAACTTAATGTTTGGCTTGTATAATTAAACAATATAATCATCGCTATCAAGATTTCCCAATAATTTGTTATAATAATAAAATTGACCCAAAATCTATTTATCAATCAATATCAGATATCGTTTGATTAATTTTATAAATATTGACTTACTACTAAATCTAAAAACATTGGACCCAAACTATATTTAAAATTAATAAATGATTCAAATATTCTATCAATAAATAAATTACGCTCCAAGTATCCAAGGAATATTCTTGATAAGATGATGAATTTCAATAGAATAAGTAACAATAGACTATTCATTTCATCGTTATTAAATATAAATTTTAAATACGTAATAAAATTTACCAAAATAAAGGTGCTATTAGCGATTAAACTGATAATAAATAACCACTTGGAGAGGCCTTGGCATGTTTTTCTAGTGTAATTCAAATGAATTTGAGGGACTTTGGCTCCAATATATAAAATAGTCGAAATCCAACCACACGCTTGAGCCCACCAAATAATCGCATTATTTTCACCACCTTGAATCTAAAAACATATTTACATATATATAATATCAATCTTAATAAATAAAATATTACCATCATAAATCCTAGAGTGTTGAAGGGATTGCCAGCATTAATAAAACTGAATAATACTGTAAAATTAATTATGAAAATAGGAAGTATGGATTTTAAAGAAACTCCCAAATTCACATAGGCTCTAGAGTCGTAAGAATGTGCGGAATTCTGGTGATTGGAAGTATAAGAATTGGTGGGAAGATCTTCGTGACGACGAATGCTCACATCCACTGGAGGAGTTGCGCGATGTGCTTCGTTATTTAACAAACGACTGGTTTCGTTGTGTAAAGAATAGGGTGGCAATTGAGGCGCTGGGGGTTTTTGATATCTATAGTACAAAGTTTGACCCATCAGAGTAATATCGTTGATAAGGTACATTAAAGCAATCCAAATCTAATTTACATTTAATAACCAATATAACTAAAATATATTGATTTACCGTTGACCATAATAAATTTTGAAAAATAGCACCTGTTAAATAAAATAAATCCCCAATCATCCATAACCATAAAAATCCCAAGCTTAAACTTTCACTATCTTTATTCTTGTGATTTTCTATCAATTGTCTATAAAAATTGATTAGTTAATGATTAAATGAAAATTACTAGTCACTTACGGTATTAATAGAATAAGCCAGCAAGTTGCTGAAATATAGAAAAATATGTCCGATACTAACTGATGAACAACCATTGCAGTTCTTGTTTTTTAACTAAATTATTAAAACTTTTATCCAAATCAGATGCTTGAAAAGAAGGAGACAAAAAATTGCATTTATAGAGTACAAGACTTAGATTATTTAGAAGTTGAAAGAGTGAGAAAATGATTAATTAATTTCTTAATTTGTCATATGATCAATTTCTGTTTTGAATACTGAGAAATTTTGAAATTTGGAATAGGATTGGGTTATGGTGGTTAAAAACTATCCAAGTGTTTCAAAATTATTATATCATTCTCTAGACTGATTGGTTGTTAGTTTAAAATCATGAGCTTCTTGGGGAGTTAAATTTAGCTTATTCATTCTTGAAATTATTTATTAATCATTAGATTTTAAATGGATTGTTTTTAATGAGAAAATATAATGATTTTGTTATTCAAATATTGATAAATTGTAGATAATTTATCATTGCAATAGACAAGGCTATTTTCTTTAATTGATAAATAGTATTTATAAAGTTAAATTCTATTTTTCTCGAAAAAATGGTTCAAAATCTTTAAAAGGATATTTTAATCACATTGGTCATAATATAAATTTGGATAAATATTTTTAGTTTTTTCTGATTAGTTCTCAGATTAGATTAGATATAAATTTAGTTTTGAACTAAAAAAACTTGATTGAAAGAATATTTTATATGGCTTTGTTTTCTAATATATAAAATAATAACTATATAATAGTATTTCAATTTTTATGTAAAATATTATATAATGAATTAAATATTAAAGGTGGCTTCGTAATGATTAGCAGATTGTCATATGAAATAATTCTGTGGACCAAAATCAATTTCTCCAGCAATATCCACATTCTTATCAAAATGCTTAATAAAACGTTAACTATAATTAATAAAATATAACTTATTAACTAGAATTATAGTATATTTCTTTAATATAATCTGAATACTGATTCCTATCAATTCAAAATATATTATGTTAATATATTAAATATGAAAAACAGACCAATTATAATCATTGCGCTGAAATATATGATAGCCCTTGTGTATGAGCTAATATATCTCGTTATATACACATTAGATGTATTGTATTAGAAATATTATTATTAGAGGTTGATGCTGGGATAATGTATAAAATTTTGATGATTATTTTCCAATTTAATATCAAAGAGGCATGATAGAATATATTATGTTATATGGAATTTAATATTACCAAATATATTATAGAACTTGAAAAATATATTAAATACAACAGTGATGATATTAAAAAACGATATAGCAGTTAGCATCCATAATATTCAAACGTATTGTGATATATATTATGGGTATATAGCTAAAATTTCAATATTTTTCAAACTTATCAAGCGGATTTAAACGAAAAAGTCAAATATTATTTGAAAATGATTAACAGAGTTTTAATTCTCACAAATGTATTCACTAATTTGCAAGTTATTATTATAGATATATACTAACTATTGTTTGCTAATGAATATATATGCATCAATTTCAAATGTTTTAAGATAATTATTAACTAACATATCAAATTAAAAATATATAAATATCTATATCAGATAAATAACCTTCATAAATAGTCACTAGATCAGATTATAAATTATATCCCAATCAGTCTATATATATTACCATGAATTTTGTTATTTGCTTCCCAATTACCAGTAAGAAACAATTATTTGATGCTATTTCAGTAAACCATAATAACATCTGATTGAATTATTTTCATTTTATATAAAATTAATTAATAGATTTTTAAAATTTAGACAAGATAATAAGAGTTAATAACATTTGATTAGTGAATGACTGAATTTATATTAAACAAATAACACTAGAATGTTAAATTTTGATAATTATAATTTTTTTGAATATATTGGTCAAATAAAACATTTGTAGATATGCAGCAGACACTACATTCTCAATGGTTATTTCTATCAAACTATTTTTAAATTAGTATAGTTGTAATTTTTGAACTACAATGAAATTTTGTCTAAAATGCTAAAATATCAAAATTTATTTAATCAAAGTATTGAACAAGATCAGCTAGATCATATTACTATAACAAGCTTTATTAGAAAGTTAGGAATTGATCAATTGCTTGATAAAATTATTATTATTTTAAATTCGATTGTTATATGTTTTGTAATTGAAACATTAACTTATCTATAGTGATTGAAATTTATTAGTATTGACTATTATTATTTTGTGTTGATATTAAATAGCATATCACACAATTTATAATTTATTTAATAAATTATAACATTTTAAAGGACTATGTACAAAAACTAAATTAACGAATAATCATTTAAAGAGAATTTGTATTAAATAATAATCACAATTGGAATATAAAATTTAATTAGAAACATAAATCAAAGTAAAGTATTATTTTTGTACTTAATACTTCATTTTATTTAATAAATATATATTTAAATATTGGCTATTTTCAAGAATATAAGGTTTTATAAATTTTATCCCAATCAATCTAATTATTAACGAATGAAATCATTCAAAATTAGATGCTTTAAAAATTGCCACGTCAATTCCAATCAAATCAAAAAAAGAAATATTATTTTTTGAGTGAATGAATTTAAATTGAAATCTATTCTTGTATTCATTCAATCCAATTTATAATAAAGTTCTAAATTGAAATTAAAAAAAGATGGTATTATCTACTACAATTATCAGAATTTCTGATGGTTTATTATTGGCTGCTTCAACTGACGATGACCAAGTAATAAAATTTATAAAATACAAAAATTTAATTGTTTATTGATATTTGAGTAGTCTTCTCATGAATTACAAGAATGTAAATCCCAAACCAAATTATTTTTTAGGAAATTAAGTCCAGAGTCCGAACCCCGATGCTCGATCGAAAGTGGACGATTCTATTTACAGTAACTGAAATCAATTTAATTTTCATAATTTTTTATATTGATTTATAAACAGTTATTTGTTAGAACAAGATATTTGTTATTTAACCATCTGCGATAAGAATTACCCCAGGAAATTAGCTTTCAGTTATTTGGAAGAGTTAGCGAGAGAATTTTTTACAAATTACGGTAACGAATATCATAAACATGGTTTAAGACCGTATGCTTTTATCAAATTTGGTAAATATATATATATATATATATATATATATGTATACTATATAATTTCCATAATTTATTAAATTTTATAATTAGATGAATTTATTCAAAAGACCAAAAAAATATATCAGGACAGTCGAGCAACAGATAATTTGAGTAAATTAAACGAAGATTTACAAGATGTAACCAGAATCATGACTAAAAATATGGAAGATTTATTATGGAGAGGCGATAGTTTAGATAGTAAGATAATACAATTATATATATATATATGTATAGTATAATTATATTGATATAATTTAGGGATGAATTCATTATCTGATCAATTGAGAGATCAAAGTTTAAAATATCGTAAAGATGCTCAACACTTAAACTGGTTAGCTCTCTATCGCAAGTATGGCATTCCTCTGATCATTATAACTATTGTTTTCAGCTTATTCTTACTACGTTATTATTTCTTCTAATCACTTTGAATAATAATAATAATAATCATTGCACTATTTGAAAATCTGATTACAAATGATAATTAAAAATAAGTTTAAGAAAATTTATATATTATCTTTGCTATCAATATATCAACCTTATTATAAACTTTCATAATAATATTTCGACTCATGTTTAATGAAAATAATATAAAAACTCGAGGTTAATTCAATTTTAATAATAAACTAAATTCTATTATAAGTATAGTGAATTTGTAAAAAATATATAATATTCAAGAACACTAAAAATGAGATGGTAAAAAATAAAAAAAAGGGCGCAGTCGGATTTGAACCAACGACCTATCGATCTGCAGTCGATTGCTCTACCACTGAGCTATACGCCCTTATTATCATTGAATTAAAAATATAATTCAACATTTAAGATTTTAATTAATTTTCCATTTATTAACACCTATCAATCAAATTTTAATATTCTATTCTTATAAAAAATCAACCTCATCACTCTTTCAATCAATAATCAATCCATTAAAAATAATTCATCATGGGTCCCAGTAATAAACGACCCTACGGAGGTTCCATCGCCAACCAATACATTAACACACTCTATGAATTACTTATAAGATATTGCAAAGAATTTGAAATTCAAAATCCAAAGGACGATATTGATATCACCAGTTTCTTAGACTCTGCCACCAAGTGGCATTTACCTTTAAAGAGGGTAAAACAATCTTTGTTATTATCTTCAGCTGAACAGGGTATTTTTCACGTTTGATCAATTTTTAATTTTTATTAATTACCGTCTTTTATTAGCTTTACAGAGATATTTAAATGAGATGACACCTCAGGATAATGCGTAATTTAATTATTATTAATTAATTTCCTTTTTTTTTAAATTTGAATTTTCTAGAACTCCTACTATTTCTTTAATTGAATCTGAAGACGAAAAACCTAATGAAACTAGTTTTATAGCTACAACTCCTACCAGCACAGTAACCCATAGAAAGAAATAATATTCATAAAAAAAGTTAATTATGAATTTTTAGGTAAACAACAGTTTAAATCAAAATATGATGAAATTATGGAAAGTTAGTAATAAACCCGATAAAAATGATAAGGAAGAAACTTCGGGTAGTGGAAATCCTGCCAAAAAAGCCAAAAGTATTTATATTTGACAGATATTGTTGATGGTATAACGATATTGATAAAATATTTTTAGAGTCTAGTTCTTCGTATCAAACCACACCAAGTTATACACTTGAGGACCTTGGGGGTATGGATGCTATCATTGAAGTAATTTAAATAGATATGATTTTTGAATGACCATTAATAGATGATTGTATAGGAAGTTTTAGAACTTGTAGTAATGCCCATTCGTCATCCTGAAATTTACTTACATACAGGTATTGATCCTCCAAGGTAATTTTATCATTACATTCATTAAATCAAAATTAATCAAATGGATAGGGGTATTTTATTGCACGGACCTCCTGGATGTGGTAAAACGATGCTTGCTAATGCACTCGCTGGTGAACTGGGCGTACCCTTCTTACCCATTTCTGCACCTTCCGTCGTATCAGGTATGTCTGGAGAATCAGAAAAAAAGATTCGAGAAGTTTTTGAAGAGGCTAGAGTAATTATTCAAGCAATTTTATTTATATATTATCTAACTACTTGGTAGAATTCAGCACCCTGTATTTTATTCATTGATGAAATTGACGCTATTACACCTAAGAGAGAAACTGCTCAGAGGGAAATGGAACGTAGAATGGTTGCTCAATTGCTCACTTGTCTAGATGGTAAATTCAATAATATATTATTTATATTATTTTGTTAATATTTGAATTTAGATTTGTCATGGGATAAGACCAATCATCAACCTGTCATCGTACTTGGAGCTACTAACAGACCCGATTCCATAGATCCCGCTTTGAGAAGAGCAGGCAGATTCGATAGAGAAATTCAATTGCCTATCCCCGATGAATTATCCAGAGAAAGGTATTCAACAAAATACTCAACTTTCAATCAAAATATTAATATCACTTTAGGATTCTTAAAGTATTGAGCACCAAATTAAAGTTATCTGGTGATCTCAACCTTACCCAATTAGCTAAATTAACACCTGGTTATGTGGGTGCCGATTTAAAGGCTTTAGTCTCTGCTGCTGGCATGATTGCTGTGAAGCGTATTTTCAGCACTTTAGTTCATCAGGCGTCTACTACTCCAACTCTTGACGATCCTACCGATGATCCCGCACCTCTCACCATCCAAAGATTCCTCAATGTACACTCTCAACCTTTGTCGGATGAAGAGTTAGAGCCTTTGGCTATCAATTTGGAGGATTTTCTCGAAGCTGTCAAAAAGGTGCAACCATCCTCCAAGAGGGAAGGTTTTGCAACTGTCCCAGGTGTCAGTTGGAGCGATATTGGTGCCCTTTCCACCATTCGTCAAGAGCTTCGTATGGCCATTGTCGAACCCATTCGCCATCGCGAATTATTTACTCAAGTGGGCATCTCTGCATCTTGTGGTGTTTTATTGTGGGGTCCTCCAGGTTGTGGTAAAACTCTTTTGGCTAAAGCTGTTGCCAACGAGGCTCATTCCAACTTTATCAGTGTTAAGGGCCCTGAATTGTTGAATAAGGTATCTCGATACTATAGAATTATTAATGTGTTTATTAATCTTTTATTTAGTATGTTGGTGAAAGTGAAAGATCTATTCGCCAAGTATTCGTTCGTGCTAGAGCTTCTTCCCCATGTGTTGTATTCTTTGATGAAATGGATGCTTTGTGTGGTCGTAGAGACGAATCTCAAGTAAGCTTAAATCATCTTAAATCTATTAATACAATAATTAACTAATGTTTATATAGTCTGAAGTATCTGCTAGAGTTGTCAACACTCTCTTAACCGAATTAGATGGTTTAGAATCCAGAAAGCAAGTGTTTATCATTGCAGCTACCAACCGTCCAGATATGATCGATCCAGCCATTTTACGTCCTGGTCGTTTGGACAAGTTATTATACGTTGAATTGCCTACTCCTGAAGAACGTGCCGACATTTTAAGAACTTTGACTAAGAAAACTCCTTTGGCCGAGAATGTCGACCTTAAAACAGTCGCTTACGATGAACGTGCTACTGGTTTCAGGTAATAGCAAACTATTGGGATAGTTTTAAAACAATGGCTAATATTTTGACTTTAGTGGTGCTGATCTTGCATCTCTCGTTCGTGAATCTTCCGTCATTGCGCTCAAGTCAGCGCTTTACAAAGGACCTACGGAAAATCAATCTGATGGTGAACTTCGTGTTGACCTGGCTGAAGAGAATAAGGTGGTCGTATCTATGGATCATTTCGATATTGCCCTTAACAAAGTGTCACCTTCCGTATCCAAACAGGTAATTCAAATTTTTAATGTATAACAACTTTATAATTGATGTAAAATTATATAGGATATGAAAATGTTTGAAAATCTAAAAGTGAAATTTGGATGGAAATATTAATTAGATTAATTTATTGATTTTAATGTAGTCATATATAGAATTAATAAAATCACTTATAGAATTGATATTATTGTTATTATTTTCTCGAAATATAAAGGATTAAAGGATTGAAATTAGACTTAATTTTATATCTCAAAATGAGAGTAATCTTTAGCATTTATGATGAAATTTATATTAAGGCTATTAATCCGATATGGTCCAGTGGCTAGGATTTCTCGCTCTCACCGAGACGGCCAGGGTTCGATTCCCTGTATCGGAGTGTTGTTTATCTAAAGAAATACATTTTTTATCCTCATATGTCTATCATTACTAGTTGACTACATTCACTAACTCAAAATTCAAATACTAATACTCATTTCAATTTTTTTTTTTGCATTCATTTAATTAAATGATGTTTCCTTTACATTTATTTGTATTTCATGATTTAATTTTCATCCTTGTTACCAGTTGAATATATTCTTATATTCAATATTAAACCATTGCTTTTTTCGGAATTAAAAATTTTTAATATTAATGATACAATTATATAATTGATTTCGTAACCTGGTAAAATACATTATTAATGCCATTCAAAATTTGAATTATTACTCCAAAATTTATGTATATAATACTTTGATAAATTAATAATGGATATTCCAGTTTCAAATTGGAAATATGTGACTGTAGTCAACTGTTAGTCATTCATATTATTTTACTTTTATTATTTAATGACCATTAAGTATTCACTTTTCAAATCAATCAAACTATTCATGATTCAAACTTCGAAATTGAAATAATTAATACATATACTTTCAACTGCATTGAAATCAATATAAAAGACTATTGAAGAGTTTTATTGTAACTATTTAATTCATTTGATTTTATGATATATTAATTTAAAGATGATTCAATATTCAAAGATGTGTATCATTAGTAATTCATTACAGACAATTTAATATGATCCCTATTTAAGTTGTATTTTAACTAAATTTAAAATAACAAGTAAATTCCAAAATCTAATCAACATAATCATTTAAAATTTATATCAATATAAAACACCTATATAATTAGCAGTCCAAATCAATCAAACTAAATATCATATTTCTATCTCTTGAGTTTGAAATATTTTCAACAAACCCTTTCAGATTTAAATTTATTGGAATTACAAATTTTGAGTAATATGAGAATAGAGTTTATTGACAATTAATATTGATTAAAATTGTCAAAATATTGATTATTAATTATTATTTAATAATAGTCAACTAATATTCAAAAATTTATATAATGAATGAAAAATCTATAAAAACCGTTTTATCATTATTTGAATAAATTACAGGTTTGACATATAATTAACCATGAAAATAAAAAATATTAGACGTCGTAACCCATTCTATTGCGAACTTTAACGTTCTTTTTACCTTTACGATGCTTTTTATCTTTGACCATAAAATCGGATCCTGCGGATGACGAATCTAAAGCTATCGTACCGTCATCATTGACCATTCTTTGGTGAGGGTATATGGTGCTACGTCCAAATTTAGCGGTTTGATACTTGCCCTTGGAGATAGCGTGAGCTGAGAGTGTCTTTTGACTGTTGAAAAATTGACTATCTAGAGCCTTCGAAGCTAAGAGATTTGTATTGGTGCCTAAGATCTTCTTCTGATGAGTAGGCTCAGCAGCTGTAAATAGTTTCTTCTTTGGCAAGTTCTCGACACTGTAAATTTCCTTGTTAAAATTGTCAGGATCTTGGCAGTTGGGAGGAGGATGGTTGTAGAGTAATTTGGCATTGACGTAATCTTTGAGGATGTATCTAGCAGCACGGGCTTCGTCAGGGTTACCTTGGCCAGCCTTAGTGAATCCTCGAGCCATGGCATAAGCCTTCAAAAAGTCCTCAGGTTGGGGAATATTGGTACCATCACCACCTTCTTGAACACTCGGCATGGAGATGTGAATACCGTAAAGAGCTTCCAAGTACCACTTGGGGATTCTGCGTACGACTAATCCAATGGGACCAGTGTGTTCGCGAAGTTGATCAATGGGCAAGACACCATCACAAACCATGTTAGCTTGAGTTGTAGCAAATGAGGGGAAAACTAAACCGGGGCAATCACAAAGAATGGTCTTGTCATCCAAGTGGAGAGTTTGGAAGTGCTTGGTTTTACCAGGGGTAGATGCGACAGCAACTTTCTTTGAGCCAATCAAAGCGTTGATGGTGGAACTCTTACCTACGTTGGGGTAACCAACCAAGCCAATAGTAATTTTATTGCGGTATTGCTCGGGAATGCTAGGGTTGGTGGAGGGTTGAGCACGGGTATGGAATAAGTCAAGAAGCTCAGCACATGAAAGAATGTGAATACGAGGATCTTTGGAAGATTTTTTACCAAATGTGGATGGATAAAATTCATCGTCATTATTGACAGGAGTAGTTTCAGTTGCTTTAGATTCTTGCTCCTCCTCTTCATTGGATCCTTCATCATCGGAATCAGTTTCTTTCTTCCGTTCTTTAAGTTTTAATTCATTCTATAGTAAAATAATTAGTATTAGTCAATTAAACGAATATTACATTCAAATTACCATTTCACGCTCTAACTCGCGCTCCAATTCAACGTTAGAAATCTTTGCAGAGAAGAACTTGAATTGAATATTATTTTGATCAAAATAGTCAGCCCATTGTGTCCTCTGTTCATCAGTCAATAAATCAGCCTTATTGACTAACAAAAGGCATTCAACTTCGCCATTGTGTACTTCAGATACATATTTCTCTAAATCTTCACTTCTAAAAGTCATAGGATTTCTAGCATCAACAATTTGAACAACGAGTTGAGATCTTTCAATAACACGCCACAGCTGTCTCCAAACTTCCAAGTTTCTTTCATAGGGGGTCAACAATAAACCATTGGACTCTTGCAACAATGCTAAGCTTCTTCTCCAGTCCAAAAATGCAGTTTGTTCATTTCTTTGGACTTCTCTAGCGGTCATAGATTTATCCCAGTGGGGTCTTCTGGGGATAACCACCTCATTTTGGAAAGTTTGGTGCAATTGCTGAACTTTGGATTCTTCTTCCTTACTTAATAAGAAGGGATTGTTGTTTTCAGTACTGATCACCTTAATATTCTGTCTTTGAGCAGTGAAATCGGTATCGGCCAATTCGGCAATTCTTAAAAATGAATCCAAATCTCCTTCTTGAGTGATGGATTGAAGTTTTGTCCAACTGGGTCCATCATTTAAATCAGTCGTGTGCTAAATAAATACATTAATAAAATTGGTAAAAATAATTATTATTTATAAATTAATATAGTAAGAATATTAAGACAAATTATTATCAAGAGATTGTATACTTACAACTAATTCAGTATCGTGATCTTTAGGACGCGTACCATTCTTAAATCTCGACCTGATAATTGCTTTACCAAGTCCAACGTTCTTTTTTGAGGTGGGTAATACCATATCAATAAATTACTATTCGATTATCAATATAAATAAAAAATTAATATAATTTAAATCTATCTAGTTTATATATATTGATTAATAATTTAATTTTTATATTAGTAATACAAATTTATTATTCTTAATCTGATATTTTTTGGGAATGGAGGATTTTTGAATTTAAATGAAATAAGATGAAATTATGGGATGCTCCCTAGTGTTGACAACTCTTATAGTTGATATAAAAACTTAATAGCATTTGAGCAATACAATATCGCGAAATTTAAAGGAATTTATAAAAAATTAGCTCAATGTGGTAAATATTTTGTGTAATAAATGATATCAAAGCATAGGTTATAAATGTCAAGTTTTTGTTATATATTTCATAATGATATACAAATTTTAAGATAAACATGTTAAAATATTAATAATTTTAAACTCGTTTATTATTTTCAAAATAGATAATGTTTAATATTATAGGAATCTTAGTGAGAATTAGTAACAGTTTCAATTTGGTAATGAAATAAATTTTGATCATTTATCAATATTGCAAATCAATGTAATTCTAAAATAATTTATATTATAAAATAAAAATATATTAAAGAGTTATTTTTTTACAATTAGATTCGAAAATAAGTTTTAATTATTCATTTGATTTTGATTATTTAATTTGGTGATTTAAACAAGTATATTTGATTTCCAAATTTAGTAATATAGATTCTGTCAAATACGTATTCTGGATGCTTTTAAATTAATGATGATAGATTAATAAGAATAAAGATTTAAGAATACAATGTATTTTTATTACTGCAAATGAAATATTGCTAATTTAATATTATAACAGAAAGCAATACATATTATCATTATAAATAAAAAATTAAATTTTTAATTCTAATCATAGCAATCAATGTTCTATTTGATAATATTATTATTTTAATATAATTGGTCAAAAATAGCATTATCATACAATTTCTATATTTATCAATCCAATCATTTTCTATTTATACTATTCAATAAATAGTCTTTATTTGATATATCTACTTGAGTGTGATTATCAATTTATTCACATTATTTATTAAGAACAATGTTCGAGAATTATAGCCAAGAATTAAAAATGATTTAGACATTATAATAATATGAATCAGTCTTTTCAAAACTCATATACAGAAATGGTAGTTAATATTATATCATAGATGGTTAAAATTTTTATTATAGTTAGACTAGTAAAGAATTCAATATATATTTAGTATGCAGTCAAAATAATATTTCTTAAATATCATTCCAACAAACAATAATCATAAACAACAATAGTTGCAATATATTAATAATATATCATTCCGTCACATAATCAATACAATCACATTACTCTCCAAAAATTCGAATGCTATGAAAAAATTCCCGATCAAATCAATTTAACCCCACAAAATTGAATGGCATTTTACTAAACCAACTCGCTCACACATCCCAATAGACCACTTAGCATGTTAACATATTAGGAAATTATAACTCAATTGCAATCTATCTGTTTATGTGATTGTCATACTCGCTAACATTCTTTAATTTTTCAATTTATTAACTATAAATACAAGCCAAGTGCTAAAGTTAAACTTACCTTGAATTAAACTTGAATTTTATTAATTCGAGTTTATTTATTGTTACATTAAAATATTTATTATTATTTATCAAATTAATTTCAATTAATTAATTTCATTTTTAAATTATTATATAAACATTATTTATTATACAAAGTAATGATCAATTTATTTAATTCATTAGTACTATTATTATTTTGGTCTTGGGTGAACTGCCAACTTGATCTTGTTGAAGATCTTCTTGGGATGCCTGATGCACAAGGTGTAACTGGAACTGCTTCTAATGGAGGAGGAGTGAGTATTGCCATAATTGATAATGATCAAGCTTTAGGATCTATTGGAGGCACCAGGAGTGATCTTGTCAGTGTCCCGAACTCTCCAGCTCCAGGTACTGTTAATGCAGCTTCGTCTGCAATGCAGCCAATGATGCAACCAACGATCATACAGCCTGCTTCTACCATACAAGCAAGTGGATCAATGAACCAATACTCATATCCAGTAGTCTGCGATGTATACAATCAATGTTATAAAATATACGGTTATAATCAATATCCGGTGAGTCAATACAATCCATCGCCATACTATTCAAATTCAGCATATGCTCCATCTCCTTATTCATATTATCCGACGATGTAAATAACCAACATTTTACATATTCATTATTGCATTCATTAAGTATATCATTACCATCATAATAATATAATGAAATATCACGAAATGGCCAAATTGAATTTAGGTCTTTTTTAATATATTTCAAATTATTTATCATTATTTTGAATTAAAAATCATATATATTTAATTCAATAATAAAAAATTGATATATTATAATTCATTTATTTAATAAAACTTATTTTAAGAATAAAAATATTATAATATTACTGATTACTTGAAATCTGAGAATATTGAACTAATTTTGAAAATGTGATCTTTGTTTTAAATTTTGAAGATCAATCAATTTTAAGTCATAAATTTTATCAAAAGTGATTCATTGTGTAAAAAATAGTCGAATTATAAACACGATGAACAATATCAAATTTTGAAATGTATGTTATTTAGATGTTTAATATGATTATTTATTAATGATTATTTCATTTCTTGATAATTATTACGAGATGATAAGGTGAGCTTTCTGACTAGTT
Organism: Conidiobolus incongruus B7586; assembly: GCA_000697335.1. Lineage (NCBI taxonomy): Eukaryota > Fungi > Entomophthoromycota > Entomophthoromycetes > Entomophthorales > Conidiobolaceae > Conidiobolus > Conidiobolus incongruus. The sequence goes on from JNEM01008698.1 coordinate 33,725, forward strand.
TCCTATTATCGAATACAGAACCAATCTCTTCCAAGCTAAAGCCTTTAGTCTCTGGGAATAGGAAATAGACTGCCAGGATCATTAGTGCACCAAAGCCTGCAAATATGAGATAGATACCAAAGGTGATCCTATTAATCAAAATTGGACTCACCTGTCCAATGATGTAGTTGAAGAGCCAGTTAGACGCTGTAGAAATGGAAATTGCTTTAGATCTAATAGTAAGCGGGAAGATTTCACTTGGATAGATCCATGCAACTGGACCCCATGAGAATGCAAACCCAGCAACAAATATGTAAATGAATACAATGATTGCATAAGATGCTCCTGAATTAAATAGGTTAACTTGGACAACTCCAAATTCGTCATATGTCTTTGTAGAATATACTCCCATCAGAATACCAACTATCATCATTGAAACACCCATGATAAAAGCACCTGAAATCAGAGTTGTTCTCCTACCCCATTTATCGACGTATAAGATTGCTGGGATAGTAGCAATGACATTAACAATGCCATTAATAGCAGTAGCTAACAGTTTGGCTTGTTGACCGTGGAGACCTGCTTGATCAAAGATTTTGGGTGCATAGTACATGATTGAATTGATACCTGTGAGTTGCTGCAAAGCTTGAATGAGAATACCAAGGAAAACTCTTCTGATATATTTTCTACTGAATAATGATTTATATGAGCTAACTTGCACACGTCTTTCTTCGTTTACAGTTTGTTGAATTAAGTTGAACTCTTCAATGACTTTAGCACTATCCATACTACCATTATCTCTCAATCTTGCCAGGACCATATATGCTTTATCTTCGAATCCACGCTCGATAAGCCATCTGGGAGAGTTTGGCATAGCGAGGGATCCTAATCCAAGTATAATGGCTGGAGCAATTTGAAGTCCTAGTGGGAGTCTCCACATTGGATCACCTGAACCGAATGAACATCCATAATTTATCAGGAACGAGATCAAAATACCCCAAGTAACTGCCCACTGCTGCAACGACACTAGTCTACCTCTCAGTTCGGTTGGTGCAATTTCAGACTGATACATTGGGACAACCATTGATAACACACCAATAGCCAATCCAGATATGAATCTTCCAGCATAAAGAGTACCAATGGTAGCTGCTCCAGTTTGAAGCCCTACACCCAAAATAAACACCATAGAACCCAAGGTAATAGATTGTTTTCTTCCCAACGAATCAGCAGTCCATCCAGAGATCAAAGAGCCAATAAAACACCCAATAGTCAAGATAGATACAATAACACCGGCTACAACATCCGAAATCTTACCCTCTGTACCGAAAATTTGATTAAAGGCAGGCATATCTAACACCCCCGAGATGACACCTATATCATAACCGAATAAGATACCACCTATAGCAGCAAAACTTGCAGAGAAATAAACGTAAAATTTTCCCATTTATGAAAGGATCTATATTCTAAAAAGATTAATTAGTATGAATTGACTTAGTCTTTCATAGTCAATAGTTATATATAAGGTTTCTGTAATATTGAAAACCTTTGACATTGATTTGAAACTCACTTGGCTGTTATACTCAAGTATCAGTGAACCAATATTTGAACTAATTCGAAATTGAAATTATCTAAATAATGAAGCCTCTTTTGAAACTTGAATGTTATATTGATGATCAAATTTCTTTTAGCTTATCCAACTTCAAAAATTGATTTATTATCTCAATTTAACTGAATTATATTAATATCAAAATATGTAGAAATATCTAAATATCTACAAATTTATCATTTTTTAAATTATACATTATATTATCATATTATTTATTAAAGCAAAATTTAATTGGTTTATAATCAATATATTAGAAAACTTGAAGATCAATAATTATTGTTTGTTATTGTAGTTTTGAGAGTATATAAATTTGATCATATTAACATTTATATATAAACTGGATTGATAACTGTTGAACCCAGATTAACAGTGACTATAATATTATATAGTATCAGTTACTGAATAATTTGAAGTTAAATAATTGTTATTATACGTATCTTAAATGTAGCGATTTTTTTAAATTATATATGTAAATATTTGATTAATCTTTGTTAGTTTATATATTAGATTTAAATAGAACAATTTCAATTTTATTATATTGACAATATAATATTTCTTTATTTAAACAGATTTTACTAATATCATAAAATATTTTTTGATTATTTACTTAAATTTCAAAATTATATTCTGATCAGTCAATAATAAATTATATAAATAGTATAACTGATGAATACTTATTATTGGTTATAAATATTAGTTGATTACCATATTCCTGAAATGTTACTAACCTTTGGATGTCAATTTAAATCTAGAACACTAATTGATTTATCAATCTCCATATAAAGACTTGATTTATTAATTATAAAGTATAATTACTCCAAAAAATAATAAAGATATATTTATTAAAGACTAAAAACTCAGATTTGAGTTTGTAATCATGTTTTAATATGCTTTTCATTGTTATATAGTTTTATAATATAAATCCAATTCAAACGAGAAAAGAAATAGTGAATAATATTTCATTAAATTATTCCACTATTAATAGAATGATTAAAAGTGAAGAATTCATCAAATGACCAATATTATAAAATTGACGTATTAAATCATTAGTATGGCAATTACATCCATTTTATTAATGAATCCATACTGTTGTTATTAATTGAACATTAATCTAATTTCAAGCATATTGTTAACTGGTATAACGTTAGGAGCTTAAGTGAACCATTAATGTTGCTAATGTAAGTATGGTTCTTATGATTTAGATAACCAATTGATAAGATTTTATCAACTTTTATAATTAATTTGGAATGATGTAAATAATAAATGAATAAAGTTAAATATGATTGTTGAATCTTAATAATGGTTATATTATTTGTATAGCTAAGCTTCATATAGCTTTTTGTTTCAAAACTTTGAAGTAATATTGAAATTTAGCAATGATCAAAATGATCGTTTAAAAATTTTAAGAATTCTCTATGTTCTATTTATATAAATTGCATTTGTTAAATCTAATATTAATTTTAGCATTTTTGGATTGTTAGCATATTAAAGATATTTGAAAAAACTAATCTCTTATATTCAAAGACATATCTGTTAAGAAATTAAAAGTTATAAAGCATCAGATATAAAAACTTTGTACATTATACTAGCCTTTTTTATAGCATTGCTGTATCATCGTACTGTTATTCTAATTTACTATTTTTTGATATTATTAAATGAAATATTTTCATTATTTATAAATGGTCTAATATTCAACTCATTAACTGATCTAAAATAGACCTTTTCCATTCATTTCTCATTTCATCAATTTTTTATCATATATACAGATCTGACAAATAATATTTTAATTTATTAGAAAATCAATTAAAGTTAATCCCTGTTAAATTCTAATATTGAAAATAAAATTTTTAGTTGTATATGATTATAATAGAGTTAACCAACGATTTTTTGTGAATTTCTAACTGATAGTAACAATACATGTTCACCAATTATAATTTAAAATCTGAATACAAATATCATTTCTAATCAGACCTTATCCATGACTAAAATTATCTGAAAGCTGTGCTTTAGAATTAAAACAAGAAGCTGAATAAAGCAGATGGTGAAATCATAACATATTAATCCTAAAATCGATGATGAATTTCAATCAACAGGATTAAATACTCATTATAAAATATTGCTAATTATTATTAATTAATGAAATAATTAATCTTTTTTGAAAAATTCAATTAATTTTAAAAATACGATTAAAAATTTAAGATTGATCAAATTAAATTCTATTAAATTGCTTTGGTGTTTGATTGCTATAAAAGTCACTTTAATATTGATTCAATATTCTTTCTAATAAAATTGCCAATGTATATAATATTAATATTGTATGATTTTTTACTTCTATTTATTGTGAGGCATAAATAATCTAAAAATTCATCTGTATTTCAAAATGCGACCAAAGAATATTCTAGAGTTTCAGGTGTTATTATTTTAAAAATGTTTAAGTTATAATATTTGTAAAAAAATAAATATAAAAATATACTATAACAAAATTTTTATTTAATAGCAGTGGGTTAATTATTTTTGTTATAATAAATACATTAAAGATAGTAATATTTTTTGAAAGAATTTTTAACCTTAATCTAATTTCTTTTTTAAAATTAAACAGAAAAGTTGCATATTTATAAACATTATTGTCAGGGGTCATTAACACATATAATTAGAAAACAAAAAATGAGCTGATTTTTGATTATAAGACCTGTGTTCGCTTATTGAATTATTTGATGAAATACTAATTTTGGAAATGACCCTTTGAAAATTATTTGATTATGTGTAGTTAAAGCTGTAATAATATCAAGATTATGATATAGAGTCAAAAAAATTATAATAAAATATATTAATATTTTTTCAAAAAATATCAAGTATCCATTTTGAATTAGATATGTCTTGAAATTTTAAACTCGGATTTTTTAAGTTTATAATTAGTGTTAATTAGTAGACGAAGGTAAAAAGTTAATCTAAAAAATATACTCTATTTGAATTAATATTCATATGTTTATAATCCAAATTAATGTTTTTATAAGGTATAAAAATTTTATAAAGTTGACTAAATTCGGATAATTATGTACTTTAATATCTTAGAGAAAGTATATGTAATATGAATAAAAAGATAGTCCAAAGGCTCAGCAGATGAGCAAGTCATATGAGTGGCGATGTATTCATCCCAAGTTCCCAATGAATTTAATCAACCATCAAAAGCGAATCCATTCATTGATATTGCTTGTTGAATGATCCATTTAAAAACAAAGAGATCCATTGAATCATATTTAAATGGGATCACATTTTTATGATTCAAATATCAATTAAAAAACTGTGTGAATGAAATCTTAGCTGGATTTATGAACTATTTATTTGATCCAATCAATATTTCCATAAATAGAATAATGTTGAATTAATAATAGGTTTATTAGGAAAAAATTTGCATATTTTGGTAACAAAATGCATAGCTGAAAAAAAATAAAATGTATTGTAATTTATTTGAAAGTCACACATATGATGGATTTAATATAAGGTCACATTCATTACAAAATTAAACATGTTTGATTCTATATATAAACCAACTGATGGACAACTGATTAGATTAAGATAATTATCTATCATAACATATAGTAAATATCATAATGTCTTGTCCATATGCTAGAGGTTTAGTTACCAGTGCTGGTATTCCTATTGATGATGATCAATACAGTATTACTGCTGGAGAGCGTGGACCTATCTCTCTTACTGATTTTAGATTGATCGAAAAGCTCGCTCACTTCGACCGTGAAAGAATCCCTGAAAGAGTTGTCCACGCCGTCGGCTCTGGTGCTCATGGTTACTTCGAGCTCACTAACCCCGACTTTGGCAAATATACTAAAGCCAAATTATTCAATGGTGCCGGTAAGAAAACTCCTGTTTTTGCTAGATTTTCAACTGTAGGTGGTGAATCAGGTAGTTCCGATACTGTCAGAGATCCTAGAGGTTTCGCTGTCAAATTCTACACCGAAGAAGGTAACTGGGATTTCGTTGGTAACAACACTCCCGTCTTCTTTATCAGAGATCCCATTAAGTTTCCTGACTTTATCCACACTCAAAAGCGTAATCCTCAAACTCACTTGAAGGACCCCAACATGTTCTGGGATTTCCTTAGCTTGACTCCTGAATCCGCTCACCAAGTCACCATCTTATTCTCTGATCGTGGTACTCCCAGAGGCTACAGACACATGAACGGTTACTACGGCCACACCTTGAAATTAGTCAATGAAGAAGGCAAGGTTCACTATGTCAAGTTCCACTTCAAGACCAGACAAGGTATCCAAAATCTTTCTGCTGAAGAAGCCATTAAACTCGCTGGTGAGAACCCTGACTACTCTCAGCAGGATCTCTTCGAAGCCATCCAACGTGGTGACTATCCCGCCTGGGACTTGTATGCTCAAATCATGCCTGAACATGAGCTCACTACCTACCGCTGGAACCCCTTAGATATCACCAAGGTCTGGCCCCATGCTGACTATCCTCTCATTCCTGTTGGTAGAATGGTTTTGAACAAGAATCCCCTCAACTACTTTGCTGAAGTTGAACAATCTGCTTTCGCTCCTTCCAACATGGTCCCCGGTATCGAGCCCAGTCACGATAAGATGTTGATGGGTCGTATGTTCTCTTATGCTGATACCCACCGCTACAGATTGGGTCCCAACTATAACCAAATCCCCATCAACCAACCCCGCAACGGAATTCCCTACAACCAACACGTTGATGGCCCTATGGCTGTAGATGGCAACAAGGGCAATCTCCCCAACTACTATCCTAACAGCTTCTCAGACCGTCATCCTCAACGTCCTTTCAATAAGAGTCCCGCTTCCGCTGAATCCAACCATGGTAAGTCTCATGCTAGTGTAACTCATGGTGAAATTAAGCGTCATATTATCCTTCCTACTGATGATGACTTCGTCCAACCTGGTAACCTTTACCGCAAATTCAATGAAGGTGAAAAGCAACGTCTCGTTGATAATATTGTTGGTCACTTAGTCAACGCTGAGCAATTCATCCAAGAACGTATGGTCAATATCTTCACCAAGTGTGATCCTGACTACGGTCGCCGTATCAGACAAGGTCTTAACTTGAAGGGTTCTAAAATCTAAACACTATATTAATATCAATAATAAATATTTAAAATACTTAAAAATTTAAATATTATAATATAAGTGACGTATTACATATTTGATACTAGTTGTATTCTCAATATTGTACTAATTTGGTATATATAATTGAATAAATATATTTTTTTCATTTTTATCTACCAATTATCTTCTAACTTTATGATTAGAAGGATTTAGCAGATTATTAAATTATAAAATATAATTATCAGATGATCATTTTGTTTTTTTAGAATAGCCCCTGTTTTTATCCAATTATGGTGATATTTAATAATAGAATAGAAAAATAATTTGTTAATATAACCCTATTTGGAAAGTTATATATACAAAGAATTATAGTCATTAAAATAATCACCTAAATTATGTTAATAATTGATTAAAATAAAATAGTATATGAAGTATATATAACTAATTATAGTATATATTGCAAATTTTAAGAGATATACTGCTAATACTTTACAAATCATTTTTTATTCATTATTCATTATTAACCATTAAATGTATTTTTAGAATTGGATTTCTTTCCCACATATAAAAGAATTGTTAGATTATATTTTTAATTATTATGGATCAGTTTTTTATTTATACTCATTATTTTCCAATTACGAGATTTAGTGATACTTATACAATATCGGTAATAATTAAAATTTATATAACAAAAAGATGTATCGTCTGTATGGCCGTGTTTTTTAAAGCTTGTTCTTAATATTATGAATTTAAAATAATGGTATCACTATAAATATTACAAAAATATAAAATAAATATATATTAATTTGAATTTAATATTTTAATCAGCAGAAGAATAAGTACAATGAATATTGTTTAATTACTTACTATCGATTAAAAATATTTTTTATGCTTAAAGATATGATAGTCAAATATTATTTTTTGGTATCTGTCATGTAATACATACTACCATTTATATTTAGTTCTCTAAACTATCATTGACAAAAGACAATATTGTGAATACTTTAGTTCCACCTTTTTATCCATACAACTGATTAAATTTAATCTTATGTATTGCACATGATCTGAATAATGTGACTGAATATTTTTGGATCCACCTAAATTGATTTATAGCTTTGAACTTTGATATTGACTCAAAAATATGAGAAAAATATTGATAGATGATTTGTTCTATCAAATATAATATTATCAAAAACAATCTAAATATAATCATCTAAAATAAACCAATAATCTTATATTATATGTCTATCATAATCCAACTTGAAGTATATTCTTAGTATTATAACTTATCTAATAGTTCAATTCTGCTGTTAATGTTTACTTTTAACTAGTTTTATTTATTATTTTTTTCAAATATTAATAGGTATAATTATTTTTATAAAAAATTTTTATTATATGATTTTAACTCTGTGTAAAAAAATAACTTTTAAATAGGTGATAGTTTAAAACTGAACATCATAATACATAATTCGAGTCTCAACAATGGATTTCTGATAAAAAACACTGTTAATAATACTAAAATTATCAACATGAAATATTTATTATACTGAAATCTAAGCATAAATTTATATATATATCTATAAGTGAACCAATTATAATTATATTTAAATCAAGGATATTGTCTAATTTTATAAAATAGTTTTTGAATCAATATATATATATTTAACCAATTCAATTATTCAACTAAAAAATTTGGAAATTCGCATTAAATAATGAAATAAATCAAATATATAGTTCAAGTTAAATACTCATCTATCAAGATAATAGTGAGTACTTTGTTAAGCTTACATAAAATAAAACATAACCATTAACCTGAAAAAACTTGTCGTAGAAGGGCTAATGTACTATATAATCTTTTGGATTACGATGAATTATACTGCTTCAATTAAAAAATTTAAAAGATAGTTCCAATATTTATGGTATTGCTGTGTTATGTATTATAATTTGTAAATAAATATCACTGATAAATAAGTACTTGTGATACGATTTAGTAAATTATTTATTAATGCTGCTCTTTAATATCTTGGGACTGCGTGTCTTAGGCTTACTTACTGTTGAGATGTCGTAGCAGAATATCCAAAAATCTTTCTTTTCTGTCCTTGTCACTTCTGGGTTTAATTCGTTCAGTGAGTGACATAGGATTTGGATAAATTCTAATAAAAGGAGCTAAAGAATATCATTTGATTATGGACCAACAAAGCCACTATAAATGAGTGGAAATATGGACTTAACTATCAAATCAAAATGGAGGAGTATTTTCAAAATACAACAATATACATAAAACAAAATATATTATTAATTACTATATATTTTGTATAATGGCTCTAAGAATTATAATGGTATTTGTACATGTAACATACCATGAAAAATTATATATCACATAAAACATTATTTTTATATTTAACCAAATATATTTCCAACATAAATTATTATGTTCATTGTACAATTTCTTTTATTGCTAGTGATTTGTTTTTCAGTAAAAACAAAATTGAAAGATAATTAAAATCTATAAAATATAAAATAAAAGTATTTTAATATAATATAAATAACTTCAGGCTATTTGCTAAAATAAACTACTATTACATTTGTTTTAAAAATAATAAATGTAAATCAACATACAATAAGAATAACATAATTCCAAATATATAACATTTTATATTCTAATAGCTGAACTCAATATTTATTAATGATTTAATGAAAAGAAATTAGTGTATTATTAAGCATTTTATTAATACCATCTATTATAATACTTCTATAATAATGATTAATCAATATTTTTAAACAATGACTTTAAATTTATTAGTGTAGAAATTAAGTAATGGCATAATTTTGAAATTAAAATTAAACAAATAAATTAATAAATAATATATAAAAATAAATGAATAATATAAAATTAATAGCCTTTTTTATTATTAATAACTCTTTTCTTTACTTTTGGTAAGTTTCTAATACTGAAAAAATAATTCTTTTTATTAAAGACTGAAATTTAATATTTTATAAACTAATTTAATATGTTTACCAGAATTTTTCTCCTACAAGCTATTTTTTTAATTGTTTAAAACAATTATAATCATATAGGTTATAATTAAGTAAATATACTAGATATAATAATTCTCTTTATTTTTTTTATATAAAAAATCTTTTACAACTTTAACTTAAGTATTTTACAATTATCATGCAAAATAATAGGTGTTTTTAATTTATATTAAAAATATTATTTTAAAATAATTTTATTTAAAAAAATTAAATATAATTTATTATTAATTAATTTTCATTGAGGTATTAAATAAAAAAATTTTATATCATTATAATTTATTACAACAATTAACATTCACTTATATTTAAAATATTTATTTATTAAAATTTACAAAAGGGTTTAATTTAACTTAACTTAATGTTTTGTTTTATTTTTAAATAAAAAATTATATAAAAGAGTTTAAAATTTATTAATTATAAGTATTTATTATAGAAACTTTTGTTTTTAGTTATATCTTAATAAGTTTAGTTTAACTATAGTTATTTTAATTTTAAGTTTTTATTAAATTATAAGGTATTTATTTTATATTTTTATTAATTAATTTAAGTTTAAACTTAAGTATATATAACATACTTGTATAACTAATATTAAATTAATTTAATAATTCTTTAATAAAAATAAAAAGATATTTCTTAATATATTTTTTTACCTTATTAATAAGTAAAAAAGTAATAATAAAAATTAATTTTTTAGATTTTAGTAAATTTTAAATAATGTCCCTTCTAATTTTAAAATCACAAATTTAATAATATATTGTAGTTTTACATAAAATATTATCTTTATAAACTGTTTACAAGTTTTAAATAATTTTAAAGGGTTTATAATTAAGTTTTAAAAATATAAAAATAAAAGCCTTTTGATAATTATAATTTAATTTAAACATAATTAAATTTAAGTGTAAATTTTAAAATCAAAATATTTTAATAAAAAAAAATAATTAAAATTGAATATATATATATATGTATATAGTTTGGAAATATTTATTTTCCTATATATTATATATATATATATATATATATATATAATCTTTCAAAATATATAATATATTTGAAAGATCAGAAATTAAAAAATTTGCCATTTTTTAATTTCCATACTATTATATAAAAGTATCAAACATTGTATTAATATTATTATTTTTAAATCAAATTCATTTGTTCTTATTTTTTAGAAATACTTATATTTCAAAAATATATATATTTGTTATTAATCCATTATTACAAATTCTTATCTGATGATCTGGGTAATGTCAAGTATTAATACTTCCTAATATAATTCCCTGAACAATTTTGGAGTTTATCAAGATGAAATATAGAAGTGTTATTTAAAATATACACTGAATTCATAATCTGAATAATGGATATTATGTAAAATGAAGAAAATGATTTTTAAAAAAAGCACAAAATATTGTTGACCAAGTTGTGATACTAAAATGATTTGAAACTGAAGATTTTTTATCAACCAAGATGTTTCATCAATTTGATTATAGATCAGATATTTGACTTAAAACACTCGGACTGATCAATGTAATATTCATCGAAATCAGGATATAAAATGTATAATATATATCTGATATCTATGATTAAAGGCATTGTTTCAATGTTAAAATATATCATACAACTATACATAATGATTATTTGATAAAATAAGGTTGATTGAAACATTTGAACAAAATACTAAATAAAAAACTAGCTAGGTATAAATCTAATAATAATATCTTTTGAACCCATTTGATTGATTGACGAAACAACTTAGAAGCAAACTATTTTTAATTTTTCATTAGCATTTATAAAGTACGCCTTCTTAGTTTAATGACTTATTGTTATACTTTAATATCCATAATTTAATATTTTTTTTGTTTAATGCTACTATATTTTATCTTCAAAAATAACTATAATTTGAATCGATTTGTAAATTGATTATGAAATAAAGGAGTTTTTGTATTGGAGGATGAATTGATAAATGAGAATAAATCAATCCCATAATGATAATTCAATTAATAATGAAAAGCAAGTAAAATAAATTAATTCATTGTCCACTAATAATCAAAATATTGGTTAAAATTAATACTTAAATTAATATAGCGGGTCAATTTATCATTTATAATTATGAGTTCAAGGATAACAAGGTCTCAATCTAATCACAATAATATTAATACATCCAGCTTTGAAAATATTGACATCAGTGAGAAATCTATTTTAAATAACAGCCAATTTATTCAAACCATTACCAATAAATTATTGGAGAATAATCAAATGAAAGAACTAATACACAAAACGAAACATTCTTCGCGCTCTAAAAAGCCTAACAGCGCTTCACAGCCTGTATTTTTCGATGATCAATTCAAAAGATTAGTAACAGAACTTGTTCAACAAAACGTTCAACATCTTGCTAAAATTGAGAACCTTCCAAAACAGCAAAAATCGTGTTTAAAAGCTCCCAAACAAAAATCAAACTCTTCTAGACGCGTTTCTTTTAATTTGAAAAAGAATGAAAATTTTTTGATACCCGGAAGAGATACTGAAGAATTCAAATCAGAATGGGGAATTGATAGTGATGAAGATAATGAAGAATATGAAGATATGGACTTGGATGATGTACAAGATACATCCGATTATGCAGGAGATGACGATGACTATTCAGGCGAGGAAGAGGAAGAAGAACATGGTGAAAATGAATACTCAGCACATAACGACTCATATGAGTACTCTGAACTTTCTCAGTCTGACTTACAAGTGCAAAATCAGCAGTCTTCGACGCCGAATTCAGTTAATGGAATAAAGAGAGGGACACCCTCCGAATTTAATTTTGAATCAGCATCCGGTTCTGATAATGAAACTAGTCCTCGAAAACGTTCCAAGTTGCCTCTTGAAAAAACTGCAAAACCCTATTCTTCCTCCATGAATGCCAAAAGATTAACAACTCAAGCTGTTCATCAAGGTGCATTAGATCAATTACAAAAAGAAATTCAACAGGTATTTAACTATTCACAATCTATTTTATTAAGCATATTTTAACATAATTTATAGACTGAATCCAAGAACCATAAACTTAAAAAAGAAATTGAGCTTTATAAGGAATTGATTCAGGCTCAGCTAGACTTGGAAAAAAAGATTCGAATCAGAAACAGTAATTTATCATTAATTTATCATCCCAAGTATCATTAATTAAATTTCTTTTAGGCAATTTAAAAATTCTTGAACAAACTAATAAATCTATAAAGCTTGCACAAAAAGAACTAACTCGTCTAAAACGGGTTGATGTTAAAAGGCTACTCTCAACTCATTCGAATCAAGTCGACGCTATCATAAATGATCCTAATGCCTCGAAACACTCAAAATCTTCTCTTCTCGATACTCTCATTCAGCTTACTGCATCCAGCGATGACCGCTATGACCATTTTCCGCAGCTTGCGTTTAAGGAACATCCTAAGAGGGATATTGTATCTCACCCTATAACAGATCCTTGTTACAGTCTATATACTAGCTTAACAAATCTTGATATCAATTCATTGGTTCCTGTTAAGGCTGACGTGGCTGGTGAGTTAGCTCCTGACAACCCTGAGCGAATTGCTTCACACGTTTATCAGTGTTCATTAAAGATCCCTCAAGGAAGTAAGTACAATATTTTCTCTCATCAATTAATCATTATTTAATAGTATTTTTAGAATTTAGATTTTTAATTTATTTATTCTTGAAGGATTCTCAATACGAAGAAGAATATGCTATATATTATCCAATGCTAACTGAATCCAACAAACAGTTAATGGATGGACTGCCTTCATATCTTTGTCAAGATATTATGTTTAATACTAAGGAATTGACGAATTTTTTGAGAAAGATATTGGATTGTTTTTATAAACCTCGCAATTAATGTATTATATTATTTTATCTCTCAACATCATAACAACAAATCATTCGAATCCTGTAAACCTGGTATTTTGTGTGGTTGATTTATTAGCAATGGGATAAATTAATTCTACATTAAACATTATTGAATTAAATTCCTATGGGAATCATAGATGGTCGCAAGATAAGTTACTAACTATCAATATTTTATGATATCATAGTATCATTTGTAATAAAATTGGATTTAAATATATTACTTGTGTTCAGATTATAAATATTTATTCGTTTGATTTCTTGATTTAAATTTACTAAGGATTCAACTGGCAGTTCAATATCTCATCTGTGTATAATGTGCCAATAAGCACCCGATTCAGTTTGGAGTGAGGTGCAGAAACAGTGCCCATTTGATGTTTGCTGCCATCATGTTCTAATACTGTTTCTGTCTTGAATCGATAGCCATTTGAAGATGTTGAGTCTTTTTGAATTTTAATTCTAATCACTCGGAATGCACATTTCTGACCTTCTTTTGGTAGTCCAGGAGACATGATATAAGATATTGCTTCAAGGGGTTTGAGTAGACCAGTAACAAAAATATCTCCTGTAGCAGAATCGACATTGATATTATCAGGCATAATATCAACAGGAATTGTATCAAAATGGCTGAATTCGATATCACTATTGGCATTTCTAGATATTTTATAAACTTGGATATAAGCGCCTAAAGTACTTGAAACAAATAAAAACTTTCCATCTTTAGAGGGGGCAATTCCATTTGGAAAACGGATGTGATCAGATATAATTGATATACCGTTAGGCTTGAAATGGGTAACTAAACCTCCTTTAAAAAATCCAAGAATTTGAAGGCCAAACATTAATTCGCTCTCGAATTTGGAATGGCCAGTAACCAAATAATTATTTTCATCAACAAATGTTAGCCCGTTTGGATTAACCAATTTACCAGGCTCACCATATTCAGTTGCAAACCAGCTAAGTTCCTTGGTAGAGGGGTCATAATAAAATTTTTCGACCGTTTCACTACTGTTTCTCATATGATTTACAACATATAACAAATAATTGTCTCTTTGCATCGAGCTTGCTATCATATCAAAGCCATGAACATCCAGGGTGTGACTTCTAGGAAGGTTCTTAATAGACACTTCTTCTAATTGATTAGTCTAATCAATTAAAATGAGGTAAAAAAATTTTTAATTAGATATATTTAGTATTGACAATTACCTCCAAGTCAAAGTGATAAAATTTATCCAATTTTTCTTGTTTCATAGGATTCTTGGCTAAATTTCGATATTTAGATTTACCCCAAATCTTCTTATATAAAACATCATGTCCACAAGCCAAAATTGCAAAATTCGCATCTCTTGGTATAATAATATCTTCACAACCAGTTGGGCCTAATAAAGTTTAATAAAGTTAATGAATGAAAATCGTATATAGATATCATAGTCTACCTTTAACTACTTGACAACGTTTATCTGTTAATTCATTTTGAATTGGTAGAATATTAAATAAAGGTGCAATATTGGCTTTATAGTGGTTATAAATGTGATAAAAGAATATTGATATAAAGACAATATTGATAGGTGATAGCAATACTTTTGACATTTTGAATTTGAATTTTAATTTAAAACAAATCGATAAGCTGCCCTTTTTTATATCCTTTCAATTAATTTGATGATGTCAACATTTTTATATTTATTTGATACATAAAGCCATTTAGTCATTTATGTAAATAATAAAGCGTATTTCAAGTATCGGCCCAAAAAATAAGCCAATTGGATAAACTTACGTGATATATTATCAATCAAAACTGCTTATAATAAAATCAAATTTCAGGTACTCAATCTGATAATAAACTAATAATTATTTATAAAATACGGAACTGAAAGTTTCTGACTATAAATCCTGATTTGTTTAAAACAGCACCTATCTTTGGAATATAACAGTTAAAATAAGTCAATCTACATGTATCTATGAGTTCAAGATTTCAATCATAATATGTTATTACCGTCTTTGATGTATTATATAATATATGTTGTCAATAAAAATTTTATAATCAAAATACAGTCTTTTGTTTCAGGTATTTGGGTTTTTCATCTATATACTAATAAAAAGAAATGTAATATAATATATTTTCATAAATGATCAATACTATCAACAATTTGTATCATCACGATTCACTCAAATTCTTACACTCATAAACTTATTTGCCTCAAAAATCAATTAACAATTTTGTAAGAATTCATGTTTGTATTTAATTATATGAAAATGAAATATTTCTATTAACCCTTTGGCGTTCAAATATAAAAAATCAGCTTCAGTATATTTACAGTTATTTGAATACTAAATTTTATTTAGCAATAAGTTTAAAATAAATATAAAATATCAATCTGATTGAACAAGAAAGTTTATATCCAATTTAATTATAATATCGAAAAACGAATTATCAATATATAGGAATCTTCAACTTTTAATTCCAATTTTATGTTTAATATCTATTTTGAAGATAGTTTCACGATCTTGAGTAAGAAAAATTATAACTATGATTATTTATGATAAGTTTTAGTTAAAAAATGTGAAAGGATTAGACTATTTTTGATGGTTCTGGTCAATTCATCGCTTACATTTAATCAATTTTTAAAGAATCTGTTGAATTGACAGAATTAATGCTTCAAATAGATGTATAAAAAAATTCAATTTCTTTATGGAATAATTCAAATGAAGGCTGATAGAAGCAATCACCATAGTTACAGAAATTCATCAAATGTTTCTTAATTATCCATCCATCCGTTTATAAAACTGATTATTTTTAATACACTTAGCCAATATTTTAATAACTAAAATTTAATTATTTTTAACTTGTCATTAATTTCATTGTAACATTATTGGATCAAATATTCAAATGTTAACATTTTGAATCCTATCAATTTCTGAGCAATATATAAAATTTATATATATCTCAATACAAAAAATATATATCAAGAACTAGTACTATAGAAATTATCATACTTCAAAGTTAATCAAATACTAAACTTTCTAAATAGGTTTTATATGAAATAATCTATAGAAAAAGGAATACTGAGTTTTATACAAAATTCAGTATTATTTAGTTAAATTGAATATTATAATACTATATCAAACAATTATAACTAAATAATAGTAAATTTCTTAAATTTTTATTATATCCATAATACTTTGATTGGGCATTACCAAGATATTTTCAAATATTATTAATTATTAGAAAATATATTTAGTTAAAAATAGTATTATATAGTAATATGTCTTATATTATATTAATCATATTTTCATTTTGAATGTCAATTGCTATGAACTAAGTAAAAATTATAGGAAAGATTTAATATTTTCTTTATTTAAATATTGTAAAATTGTGATACTATATGTGTATTTTCTTATTCATCAAAATGAGTAAATTTTATGACGCTAAATGCAATAATATTTTATATAAAGAATATGTTAATGACTAATGTTATATTGTGATTCTAGATTATGTATATCTTCAGAATTTACTTTAGTAAGAACAAATATAATAAAAGCTTAATATATTTTAAGAATAGCCATTATAAAGATTTATTTATACTCTGTATTTTAAATAATGGGAATTTTTGCAATTAAAAATAAATAAACACTTTAATATATAATAAATAAAAATAATAATATAATATAAATTTAATAGTTTTTTTATTATTAATAACTTTTTATTATAATTTTAACAAACTTTAAACACTTAAAAAACTATTCTTTGTATTAAAGGTTAAAATTTATTGTTTTATAAACCAATTAAATTTTCTTATAGAAATTTTCTTTTTTACAAACTAGATTTTTAATTACTTAAAGCAATTATAATCACATAAGTTATAATCTAAATAATATATTAGATGTGGTAGTTTATTCCAGTTATTTTTAATTAGAAATTTTTTCACAACTTAATGTATTTTATAATCATTATATAAAATAATAAGTTTTTTAAATTATATTAAGAATAATAATTAAAAATAGTTTTATTTAAAAAAATAATATATATTTTATTACTAATTGATTTTTTTTAAATATTAAATAAAAATAACATATACTATTATAATTTATTATAATAATTAATATTTACTTATTAATAAAATATTTATACAAAGGATTGTTTTAATTTAATATTTTGATTTATATTTTAATAAATAATTATACAAAAAGATTTAAAATTCATCAATTATAATTATTTATTATAAATGTTTAAATCTTTAATAATATTTTAATAGGTTTTGTTTAATAATAATGACTTTAACTTATTTTAAGCTTTAATTAAATTATAAGGTACTTATTTTATATTTTTATTAATTATTTTAAATTTAAATTTT
>JNEM01008701.1:0-11275 GCA_000697335.1 Conidiobolus incongruus B7586
AATTAATATAAATTTATATAATTATTACACTTATAATAATATAATAAGATAATTATTATTAGTAAATCATAATTTCTGATATATAACTTTTATTAAATAATAAAGAAATATTTTAATTAAAAAATAATAATTATCAAAAATTTAAGAGTAAAAATTATTTTAAAAAAAGAAAATAGTATTATTAAATATAAATATTAATAATATAATTTTCCATTAATTATTTTCAATATAGATATATTATCAAAGAAAAATAAATTTCAAATTAAGAACTAAAGTTATAAATTGGTTTTAAAAAGATATAATTAAAAAACAATCTATTTTATTTAATAATAATTATACAAATATACCTAATATATATCAAAAATTAGTTTATTAAAAATAACTGGTTTTTATTACCATATTTATCTTATATATAAGATATAAATCTTTATGATTTTAATTGCTTTGGTGAGTTAAAATATTTGATTTATATAAAGAGAATTGATAAAATATTTCGATTTTATATTTCAAAATTAATAATAATTTTAAAATATTAATCAATTATTAATAATTTAGAATTCTCTTATTAAAAAATAAGGAAGTTATTAATTATATAAATCATTTTATTTTTCCATTATTTTTATTTATTTTATTAATATATAAAAATTAAATTTAATAAGCATATTATTTAAACTATTATCTAATTTCTTTTTGAATTAAAATAATATTAATTTTATAAATATTCAAAATTTTAATATAATCATATTTATTGGGAATTTTAAATTTAAAATAAAATAAAAATTAATAAAAAATTAAATTTAGGTTAAAAAATTTTATTATTTATTATATTGATTAGAATGAATTACTAGAAATTTATTATTTAACTTTAATATTGAATTTTATATAATTGGTTTTATTCAATTTATAAAATAATATAATTTAAGTGTTAATTTTAAATATATATATATTTCAATTTAATTAGATATAAAAATTGATTGTATTATAAGTTTTGATATAAACTTTAATTATAATAATAATAAAAATATTATATAATTTGCTTTTATATTTACAAATTCAAAATAAAATTTACCCAATAACTAAGGAATATTAATTTAAATATAAAAAAATTTAATTGATTTTGGATTGGATTCATTTAATAAATTACTATATAAATAATATATCACTAAATGAAGTAAATAATAGTAATTAATTAATTAATTAATTAAAATTGGTTGGGATACATAGTTTTGAGGCAGTTATACAGGATAAAGCCTGTAAGCCCCCAGATCTCGTGGGGAATATCTGCCTGTGGCCTGAAGACTGGTGCCTTTGTTTTCGTATTTCGAAATTGGCGCCAGTAGCGATTCTTAGGATTTAACAAGTGATCTACTGGGGTGAAGAATACTTTTTTAACTTCGTCCTCGTTGTATTCGATTTGACTGATATCGTAGATAGGAAAATTTAGTACCGCAACGAATGGATGCACTGCCAAGGTACCCGTTTTGTTGGGAAGTAAATTGTGTTGACCAAGTACTGACAGGCATTCCCTAGGGATATTGATCTCCTCTTCAACTTCCCGCAAGGCGCAATCGAGAACATTTCTGTCGGTGGGGTCTTTCTTACCACCTGGAAAACTACAGGATTATTCAAAACCTCATAATCAATTAGTTATCTACATAAAGTTACCTGACTTCGCCCTTATGTGATTTGAGTTTTGAAGACCTTAGAGTAAATAGGACAGAGGGTTGATTTTGATAGTCTGCAATGATCATCATTACACCAGCTTCGCCTTTACAACGTTCCTTCTCAATGGGAAATTTTTTAATGTTGGGTAAATTATCATTTAATTTGAGTTCCCAGTCCTTGCACTCGTACTTCGATATGCATAGATTTGGATGTAAACTACTCAACCTCGTTGCTGAGTGGAAGTATCTTGGTTGTATCAATTTGCAAACTTTTGTTATATAGTTAGTTTTAATAGACATAATTGATTAATTAATTTTAATTATTTATTAATATTATTTAAAATGAATTGATTTTTGATTAATAAAATAAATATAAAATTTTATCAATTTTTAAATGAATAAATTTTTTGATTAAATAGGGTATTTATATTTTATTAAAACTCTTAGAAACTTGGGAATTTTATTAATTTTTTAATTTCAAGTATTATTTAATTTGATGATTAAATCAAATAATTGAGTGATAACTGCTGATTGTGGGTTGTATCAGTATGTAATCAATTTGAAAGTCTTATGACTTTACTCCCTAATATTATCTGATATGATTTCATATCTAAAGATGGTCAAGTGGTCAGTCTAAAATAATATCATAGTCTTGATCAGAAGACTTGGGTGGAATCGGAGGGCATATGACGAGGTTTCATTGCCTTTTTCATGCTTATTTTGGTAGACTAGGATTTAGTTTGAGTTGTCAAATGATCACTTTGATAAAGTATTAGTTCATAATTATGGCTCGATATTGATACTCAAAATCACTCTTAGATTTGAAGTTTGATAATTAAAGGATATATAGTTAATATAACTATAAATAAACTGAGTCTATATCTAGCGGATATTCATTAAAAATAGTTAAAACGAGTGAAAAACATTGACAAAATTTTTATTTCATAATATAACACTGTTCAAATAATGGAGTAGTTTAGGCTCTAGTGACAGCCTTACCAGTCTTTTCAATAGCGTTAAAGATGGTCTCTTCAGGAACGGAGTCAGTATCGACGACAACAGTTTGATTTTCTAAACTGATATCGACTTTATTGAGACCTAATAGCAAAGATTAGAATAAATATAGTTTTAATTAAATTAGATGATGAATATACCTTCAACCCTGGATAAGGCCTTATTCACTGCGTTAGAGCATCCTGAGCAGGTCATAGTAACATTATATTTATAAGACTAAGAATCATTTATTAAATTGAATGTTAATAAATTATCTTTGTGTACTTACAGGCATATTGTTATATCTAAAATATTATTTAAGCAGTTGTTAAAAGAAAGAGATTAATCCTTAAATTAATAATAATAATCCATTTATATTCAATTCTAGCCAATTACCAATTAGCAATCCCTTCTTATAATTGTCATTAGGAGAATAATATTGAGTAAATCCCACATTTGACGTAATTTAATTGGCAAATTGGTTAATTTTATAGATTTTACGCCAAATCCTCTTCTTTAATAGTGCTGAGAATTTAGAATATATAAGTTCTAGAAGTTTACCAAATTTGGTAATTTGAATGTTTATTTGATTGGAATATAAAGAATAAAAAAATATTATAATATAAAATCAGTAAATTTTATAGAAAGTAGATTTACAAATTAAAAAAATTGTTATACTATTTTAATTATATCAATATTATTCATTAATTATTTTCCAAATATTTGATTTTTGTATATTCATTAATTGGATTAAAGAATTGATTCTAAAACTTGAAATATTAAGTGACAATAAATAAAAAATTAATGTTGAATTAATGAATTCGAACATTATATAGAGTTAGTAATATAATAATATGTATAAATTAATAAAATTTTAATTGACTTAGTGAATATTATAAATTTGAAAATAATATTGATAATTTTCATGAATTGATAGTGAGGAAAGAGTGGTTTATAAGCCAAATTCTTTCATATAAAATTAGCATTAAATTTTATGAAATTCAAAATATTATTTATTTTGATATGTGTATTATAAGATTATCAACATTTTTATTACTTCATATTTCATTAAAATAAGAATATTTTAAAACATACAACGACTTTCATGTTTGTGCGAATTCTATATATATTGACGACAAGAATAAATATCGGATATCTTTATATCAAAAATTGATTATATCAATTGATGAATATTTTGAAAATATTGTCTCCAAATATCTATTGATTATAATGACATAATAAAGATTACTGAATCATGTACCAAAATATGTTTTATCAGTATATAACCGTTTTTCTAACTTTTGATTTGCAAATTCTAGAATATCTTGTAACAATAATTATAAAATTTATACAATGAATAAAATATGAGGAAATATGAAAAGAAATAATTCAATATAAAGATATATGGAGTATCAATAAATATGATTCTATTAAAATTTAAAAAAATAATTGAATAAAAATTTGAACATTGGTAAATTCATAAATTTAAAAATAATCAATAAATTTAATTTATCAATTTTTAAAAAACACAATATTTTTATCAGTAAATAGCTTAATCACATGTTATAAATAAATAAATATTGAAAGGAGTTTAATCTATATATATATGATTAATCTGTGTGTAAATTGATCATTATAAGCATGCCTCAATATTACATATAAAATTTATGAAATATAGATTAAATTTTTGTTTGATTAAATATCATAGTGTTTGGGATGTATAAATTATATTTTAGATGTAATTATTATAATATAATCTGAAACAAAATAGTATAATGCTATTTGAATAAATATATTAATCACTTCAATATATATCAATCAACTGCGGTTAATAATACATTCATAATATTTTTCTAAATTTTTAAATTTTGAAAATATTTGAAAATTTTAATTTTTATATAAAGACAAATTAGATTTATACCAATAAAAATTACCTTGACTATAAACTCAGTGAAACATTTTTTAATTTCAAGGTTATAAAATTGTATTTTATTATATTTTTGAATAACTGCTACTTTTGCATTAAACATAATTGGCAATATCGTATTTTGATAATGTAGCGCTAATCAAACTTATTGTAAATCAATTTATTTATATCATAATCCAAGTGTTAATATATCATATTTTATATAAAATTCATTTTTATTTACAACATACACCAAATTAGATATCATAATTTGTGATTTTATGCACCACACGCAAATTGACGTTGATTATTAACCAATAAGATAGTATCTTCATAATTCATTAAAATAATTAAAAAACTTAACAATTATTAATTATTCTTTGTGGTAAAACATTATATTGACCAAGTATAAATACAAAGATTTTATCAAACACTAAGTCTATATCCAAGATTATATATAAACGTCATTAATTTCATCCTTGCATCAAATAACTAAAACCATTTGAGATTAGTTTTTTATTTGATTTGTTACTGATTTGAAATCTATGGTTCTGATTAAATAATTTATAAAATCTAAATTGATATTTATATATAATTAGATTTAATCGAATCTATTAAAAACTAAATGATGATGTATTAAAGTAATAATTATCAATCATGATTACTCAATATGATATATAACGAAATAGCAGTGGCTTTTACATGAAAGCTATATTTATACTTGGTAGTGATTAAATTATTATGTAGATATTAAGATCAACTTTAGAATTTTATAGGTATGATATTAGCAAATAGATTTAAGTTAATTCATATTATTATATAGATTATTTTTTAAAATACGATCTCCATTTATCAACCAAATATAATTTTAAAAATTTTTTAAGTTTCTTAATTTTTAATCTTATTTGCTATTTTTTACCAAAGTTCAAAGTCAGTATAAAAAACTAAATTTATAAATTCCCATAATTAAATTAATGAATATAAATTTGTGATTGGTTAAATTCATAGCATTGAATATCCTTTAAATTTTAAAAAAAAACGTCATTGATTCAAAATTATTAAATAAATAATATTTTGAAATATTTTAAAAAAATAATACTATAAAATTATTGTTTTATAATTTCTGTGTTTTATATCAAGTTCATATTATTTTAATTTTATTAATATTGAATCAATCTTATGACTGAGAGTTTAACACCCTCCAAACAAAAAGTAAATCCTACAGAGTTAACCAATACCGATGATGATAAATTTGTGTCTGAAGATTTGGAAGAAGATAATTTCGCTTTTACTCAACTTTTAATTTTGACTCTGACACTTCCTCCTATTACAGCTTTCGCTTCCGTCGTGAGTTATTATGGTGGACTAGGCCTTGTAGATCCGCTTTATGGATCGTATTTTAAGAACCAGTACACACTCCAATTTCTTACTACAGCAATTGTAATGGGTGCGACTGTTGGTCTTTCCCCATTTTTTAGACGTCCTCTACCTCACCGCATTCCGTCATTGCTTTCGTTAGCTTCTCTGAGTGCAGCACTCGCACCCACTTATGCATCGATAGTTACCAAATTTGCAGAACCTTATGGTCCCCAATGGCCGCCACACGTTATTTACGCGTTATCCACATACAGTCCAGTGTTTTTAATGAGTTGGGCTAATGCCACTTTGCTCCACGATTCTTTAAAATTGTTTTTGAGTGTTGACACATGGATTCATGGTCTCAGTTTGTTTGCATTCCACGGTAGTTTGCTCGTAAGCGCATTAGGCGGTAGTTTGAATTGGTTTACTCACTTTCCTTTTGCAAACCAATCCGCTCTTATTTTGATTATTGGCTCTCTATCACTCGCCATTTACGTTGCCATTGGTAGATGGATCTTCTTCCCAGTCAACAAGATGAAACTTAGGACGAAACTTGCTGCTCCGGTCCTAATTGCAACTATTGCCATGCTCACTTTACTGTATCATCCAGGCTGCAACAATAATGTGAGTCAAAGGCATAATAATCTCCCAGGCTATCGTGTACTTGCCAGGGAGGAAAGTATCACTGGATGGATCAGCGTCCTTGAAGAGGAAGAACGGGAGATTAGAGTATTAAGAAGTGGTCATTGTCTTTTAGGGGGAATATATACCCAGTACAACGAAAGTATATTCCACAATTTTTATGTGATGGATGGTAAATTTACCTTACCTTATCAAAGATTTAGTACTAATATTACCCATAGCTATTCATTTAGTAAAAAGAAAAGATATGAATTATAGGAGCAAAGTTTTAATGATGTAAGTTACAACTTGTTCATCTTTTACGTAATTTGTATATTAATCAATTTGTTTTCCATTTCCATCTAGTGGATTGGGAATTGGCTCATCAGCTCAGCCACTTATTGACTTGAACTACAATGTAGAAATAATCGAACTTGACCCAATTGTGTATAAGTATGCAAGGGAATACTTTTATTTGTCATCTCCTGCTAAAGCTCATTTAATCGATGCCAAGATTCCCTTAACTCAAGAACCTTCGCTACTATCGCCCCCATACCAGTTTATCATGCATGATGTCTTCAATGGTGCCGGAGTTGATGGCGACTATTTATTCACCAAGGAAGCTCTTGAAAAAGTTAGCTCTTTGTTAGAAACTAATGGTGTCGTTGCGCTTAATCTCGTCTCTGGTTTACAGCCACCTTACGATACACCCTACCAAAAAGTTGCAGCAACGCTCAAATCGGTTTTTCCACACGTCAGATGCTTCAGAGAGCCTTATGACCACAATGACAAAGAGGTCAAAGTGCAAAATCTAGTTTTTTTTGCAAGTCACTCACCTATCCATTTTGCGCCTGTCACGGAGGAAGTTTTCAACGTGAACCAAGGTCTTGCTTACATCCTTGAACGCTTCGAAAGGTTTGAAGTTGATTTAAGCGCACTGTCACTCGAGTCCAAATACATCTTGAGGGCGGATGATCCTCCCGTTATTGATAAGGAAACTACAAAGAGTCAAAAGGAACTCATGCGATACCACTGGGAAGGCATGAACAAGCTATTGCCTTGGGAAACGTGGCTGAGATACTAATTTGTATTTGTCATATTTCTTATTTGAATTATATATTCGACTCATTGAATGAGCCATTATCCAAAGTTCAATTGTTTTTAAAATATCCATACAATTAAAAAGATGACCAAAAAATTCGTTATTTTAATTATTTAATCTATTTTCAATAATTTAAATAAATCTTTCAAACTTTATACTAATTTCAATCTTAATAAAATTTATAAAAGTTTATTGATAATTAATATAGTGTTAAATGAAAATCGAATTAGAAAAGTGAATAAAATCATTTACTACTAATAGCCCCATCCTGAATAACCGTTGGGTTGGGGATATGTGTTGTAATACTGATTATAAGCATTAGAAGTCTGCTGCTGTTCTTCAAATTTCGTGTCCATATCCATCAAAATCAACTCAATTTCAGTCCTCCATTTCAGATCTTTGCCATTGAATTTTGGATCCATAATCAAGTTAATGAGTTGGAATTGGAGATCGTTTAACTCAGAACTTAATTCCTCATCTGAATTCTTGTAGTTCAAATCCACGAATTTAAAGATGAAATCGACGATTGCGTTCAAATTGGCTGGAGATACATATTGCAACGAATCGAGGAAAGTTGCTTGATCCGTTTGTCTGTTGCCGGTTAGAACAGGTTCGACGAATGGTGCCACCGCGGGCTCGCGCAATTTCTTTTGCGCTTCGTCCAACTCTTTGAACAATTCGTCGAGCTCCTTGCGATCTGCCTTGTTGATAAAGCTGAATGTTGGATGTACGGTCAGCTTATAAATTTTTTCGATAATTTCGTTCAAAACGCTGTTTGCCACTGGATCTTTTTCGGTGTAGTAATGCTTGAGATACTTCATCAGAAATTTGACTGCTTCGTTCTTATTCTTATTGTTGACACTTAACCAGGTCATGAACATCGCCTTTTTATCCTTCTCCTTGTCGTTGGTAATGGGTGGCTCTTTATATATTGGTAATATCGGTTCAGTAATCACTTTGTTCTGGAGGATATCCAACTGTTCAAGGGATTTGCTAATTCTGCTGATGTTGGATGGATTGGTGAAGTCGAAGGATTTCGGTGTGGTATACATGATTAACTCGTTCACCTTATTTGAATAATTGGATTGGATTTTGCCATCTGGACCTGCATAGTACGCTTTAAGGAAGTTATAAATAACATTAACAATGGTGAGGTGATCCACCGATGCGAGTGCAGCGTCGCGAATATAATTCAACAAACTCTGAGTGTCGAGAGCCTTATTTTGAACCCAGGTGGGTGTAACCACAGCTGGAACTTGCTTTTGGTGTTCCTTGATCAATTCCTCATAATAATTGTTGAGATACTTCAATAACTCTTTGAGTTCTTCAACATTTCCTGGGTTTTCAAAATCGAATTTGGAATTCCTAACGAAATCCCCAATTTGATTAATTTGTTTTAACACTTCAACATCAAATGTTTGGTCAGCGTTCCTGTAGTACAGCGTGAAGAAATCGACCAATGCTTGTATAATAGTTAATTTACTGGCGTTAGTATGCCCGTCAAGAGATACCATCAGAGCTTTGAGATCGCTGTTACGGTCCATTGTCCAGCTGGGTCGAATGTAATTATCCTCTTGTGGTCGAGTATGGTACAACTTCCATTCAGCTTCCAGGTTATTCATCATCGTAGCAATTGTATCAATATCCTGTTGACTCTGGAACTGGAAACTTTCCGAATTCATTGTGTTAATGATTTGCATTACATATTCCTCAATCTTCTTAGGTTTGAAATTCTTACCCTTGTCAGCGTAGTGGTGTTCCAAATATGCTAGGGTTGCACGTACTGCAGAGCGTTTAAGTTCTGGAGTTACTAACTTGAATGAGGCGAACAGGTTCTGGCGATCCTCGGCAGCATTATCACCAAGGGGAGGGGCGATATACTTGGGTCCTTTGTCAATTGGATTATCCAGCTCTTGCTTGATCTTTTTCATTTCGTCCAAGATACCGCGAATTTCGTATTGGTTGGATGACATCTGGAAATCAAATGATGGATTAGTGATCTTGTTAACAATACGATTGACCAATTCGTACAGTTTAATGTCGAATCTTCCCTTTTTCGAGAAATGTTTTTTCAGGAATTTGATGACATGCTTGATTGCATCTGGGCGATTGTAGTAGTTCACAAAGTTAAATGATTCAAGGAGCGAATTGATATCTTTATCCAAGTCGCCTTCAAATCTGGGTGCTACATATTCGGCTGGCTTGACAGGCTTGTTCATCAATTTCTTCTTCAAAATATCTAATTGCAGTAAATAGTTCTGGATTCTATCGGCACTGTCGGGTGCCCCAAAGTCGAAAGACGAAGCAGTGACCATGTAAATGAGCTGATTGGCAATGTTGTACATCTCATCATTCCATTTGCCATCAAGCTTGTAGTATCGCTCGAGGAATTGAATCAAATATTTGATGGCTTCGTCCTTGTACTCTGGAGAGAATTTTCGGAACGCAATGATCATCTTTTGGGCATCATAAGGCTGATTATCTGAGAAACCAGGATTCTGGAATGGAATATCCTCCTTATGTTGTCTGATCTTATCAATTGCAACATCCAAATCGTGTAAGATATTCTGAATGATAACAACGTGCTCAACATTGGAAAAGTCGAAAGAATCTGGGGTGACCTTTTCGAAGAGCAGCTTGACGAGGTCAGTTATTTCAGTGGATTCGAACGTGCCGTTTCTATCTCCATAGTACATTCTGAGGTATTTGAGGAGGAAGTTAAGAGCTTGGTGCTTGTTGTTAGGAGTAATCGTGTGGAATGAATTCATTAATCTCACTACATCGATGTATTTAGTTCCTGAAAGCTGAGGAGCGACGAAATCGGGATCCTTGGGCGTTGGCGCTTTTACTCTGTCATACTCGGCATCCAATTTGAGCAGGAGCTTTTGGAATCGAAGGACATCAGAATCTCTATTGAATTCGAAGTTAGGGTCTGAAACCACAGCGAACACATCATTTACATATTTGATGAGATCCAAATCGAAATAACCGTTGGGTTCACCATATACCACCGTTAAATATTTGTTAACAAAGTTCACCGCCTTTATCTTTGTATCTGGGGTGACCGTTTTGAAACTGGCAATCACGAGCTGCATATTGATCTGTCGATTATCAGAAAGCTCGGGCTCTTTGTAACCAGGTCGATTAGCTTTCTGGTCTTGAATCCTCTTGAGCTCTTGCTCGATCTTAGTCAAATATAACCTGATCATTTTAGCTCCATTAGTATCAGCTAAATCAAAACTAGGTACACTGATCATGGATAATAAGTCATTTACAAGTTTGGCGATACTAGGGAGGAAGTTTCCATTAGAGTCAGCATAATGCACCTTAAGGTAAAAGTTAATGAATTCAACAGCCTGTTGCTTGTTGAACAGAGTCACATCTCTAAGTGATTCGAACATGAGCTTCTCATCTTCTACCTTATTGCCGGTCAGAGTTGGAGGGAGGAAGTATTTGGGAGCCTCTGTAGGATGATCCAAAGCCTCTTTTGTCATGATCAACTTCTCGAAGACCAGTCTTAAATTTTCAAGATTTTCTCTAGTAACATAGTTGAAATCGTGGCTAGTGATGAGGTTTTTCAGTTCGACAACTATTGAGAAAATTTCTTTGGGGTAATCCCTTTCACCGGGT
>JNEM01008702.1:0-11743 GCA_000697335.1 Conidiobolus incongruus B7586
AATTATTGCCACGCTGAAGGAATTCGGCATTGATGGCCTATTGGAACAAAAGTCTGCTACCTCACAAATTGAATCCCTCAGCAAAACGCGAGAAATTTTGCAGTGGAAGAGACAGTTGAAACTTTCCCTCATTTTTTGTATTCCAGTTGTCATCATTTCTAAAGTATTGGTTCATTTACCTTTCACGAGTGATCTTTTGGCCTATAAAATCCTCAAAATCCCAATCGACACTTGGATTCAATGTATTTTGACAATTCCCATTCAATTTGGCGTTGGCTGGCAGTTCTACACCAACTCTTACAAAGCAATATCCCACCGCAGTGCCAATATGGATGTGTTAGTTGCCATAGGTACCAGTGCTGCCTTCTTTTTCTCCATTTTTACTATGCTTTGGGCAATGATCCTCGGCGATGCAACTCATCCTGAGTGCTTTTTTGAAACCTCAGCCACTTTGATCACGTTTATTACACTCGGAAGATATTTGGAAAATAAGGCTAAGGGAAAGACTTCTTCAGCATTGTCTCAACTTATTTCGCTTACTCCCTCGTCCTGTGTACTAATTACTAAGGGGGAAGATGGAAGCCAAGTTGAAGAAAAGATCCCCTCTGAATTGGTTCAAATTGGTGACCTTATCAAAGTGTTTCCAGGTGAAAAGATTCCCGTTGATGGTATTGTAACTGAAGGTGCCAGTACTATTGACGAATCCATGGTCACTGGTGAACCTATTCCCGTCAATAAGAAGGTTGGTGACCATGTCATCGGCGGCACAGTTAACGGTATGGGAATGTTGATCATTGAAGCTGATAAAGTTGGAGAAGAAGCCACACTTTCAAAAATTGTCAAACTGGTCGAAGACGCTCAAACTAGTAAAGCTCCCATCCAATATTATACTGACCTTGTTGCCAAGTATTTCGTCCCTGTTGTCGTTGCTCTTGCTTTGATTACTTTTACACTTTGGGTCATTTTGGGTGTTTTCTTCCCCGAGCATGTCCCTGAAGTTGTTATGTTAAAGCATCGTGGTGCTTTCTTAACAGCACTTACCTTTGCTATCTCCACCGTTGTCATCTCTTGTCCCTGTGCACTTGGTCTTGCTACTCCTACCGCTGTCATGACTGGTACTGGTGTTGGTGCCCAATTGGGTATTTTGATTAAAGGAGGTGTTCCTTTAGAAGCTGCCAAATCCCTAACCAAGGTCCTATTCGACAAAACTGGTACTCTCACTCTCGGTAAACTCCAAGTCACTGAGATTCGAATGATGTTAGACTTTGAAATCCGCTCCAAATATCAACTCACCCAGGACAACTTCACCAAAATGATCGCAGCTGCCGAATCCAGCAGTGAGCACCCCTTGGGTCGTGCAATTGTCGTTCACGCTAAAGAAAATCTCAAATTGGATGTTGACTCCGTTAAAATCAATGAATTTTTGGCTACTGCTGGTCGTGGTGTACACTGTAAAGTCGTTTGTGAACCTACTTCTCAGATTATGAACATTCGTATTGGTAATGGTAAATTCTTACAAGAAAATAATATTACACTCCCAGATTCTTTCACCCAAATTAAAGAACAATATGAAAGCGAAGGCAACACTGTCGTTATGGTTGCCATTGACAATTTCTTCGCTGGTTTTGTTGCCTTATCCGATACTTTGCGTCCTGAATCTTTGATGACTGTTCGTGCTCTCAAGAAGATGGGTCTCTCTGTCGCAATGGTCACTGGTGATCAACAGCTTACTGCTGAAGCAATTGCCAAACAATGTGAGATTGAAGAAGTATATGCTGGTGTATCTCCTCAAGGTAAATCCAAAACTGTTGAAAGAATGCAACGTGATGGTCACTCTGTTTGCTTCATTGGTGACGGTATCAATGACTCTCCTGCACTCGCCAAATCTACCGTTGGTATTTCTATGGGTGGTGGTACAGACATTGCTATTGAAGCTGCTAGTGTTGTATTAATGAAGACTGATTTAATGGATGTTGCTGTTGCTATCCATCTTTCCAAGAGAATTTTCAACAGAATCCGCTTGAACTTCTTACTTGCCAGCATTTACAACTTCATTGCCATCCCTCTTGCCATGGGCCTCTTCTCATGGATTGGATTCACTATGCATCCCATTGTTGCCGCCGCTGCTATGGGTCTCTCTGGTCTCAGTGTTGTCACATCTAGTTTAGCTCTCAAACTTTACAGACGTCCCTACTTCTCCCTTGAAACGAATTCCTTCTACTACCAACCCTACAATGAAGAAACTCTCCCTCCCGTCCTTCTCGTCCCTTACAATGCCTACGTTTCCTTCGTCCAAAAACTCTCATCCAAGCTTCGTGGCAGACCTTCCACCGCCGGCTATGCTAACATACAAGATCCCGAATCCCAAATTCAAACCACCATCACATCACCCACCGCATTCAACCAAACCACGACAACACCGCGCAAATTCTCAGTCGGAAATGCTTGGACGAAATCGCCCAAACAAGAAGACGAAATTGAATTAATTCATTCGTCCCGATTCTCTCTTGGTTCTGACTCTGATGAAGATTCTAGCCATTTTAGAAATGGCCAAACTATAACAGTGTCTTAATTCGATTTTTCTCTTTAAAAAATTCTCATACTAATAATAACTAAGTATTATATAATCGGAATAAGAATAAATTTTGAAATTCAAATTAATTTTTAAATGATATTATTAATATACTTTTATAATATTTATAATATAATGTATTTGCCGCGATTTTTCAAACTTTTATTCAAGATTCTAGTTCATTATTTTAACTTTTATCAATTTATGAACTTGATGGTTATTTTGACAGATATTCAAATACAATTGACCATCAATAATATTCATTTATAGAATTAAATCATATTTCCAAATCTATACAAAAATCATTATATATTAGAGTTCTTGATACGAATTCTGATCAATATTTTGATATCTTATTACAATTTTTATTGTTCTGACTGAATTTTTAAATTATCAAAAAAAAAGAATTGCTTTGAATAATAATTAATATATAAAATTAACAATTAAATTTAAAGTAAAAATAAAAATTTTAGTTTTCAAAATAAATTTAATATAAAATATGAATCTGATTGAATATTCTGATGTGTTCAATGTAAAAAATATTACTTTTCAACCCAAAATGACATATGTGAGGTTCAAACTTACGCTTAGGATGTAGATTGAGAACTGAATGCAACTCCTTAGAACAAACAACCATCTTGCCATCCCCATGATCTATTAACAATAAATTTTTTAACAGTATTGATATTTCGATCATATTCAATGATTGGTCCATTCTTCACAATTTTCGTGTTCATTTTAATTGTTGTCGATTTAACCAATCATATCAAGAATCACGAAATTTGATATATTTAAAATTTAGGATCAACATGAACTTTGTACTATAATTTTTTTTAATTCATTTAGTAGCTTTAAAACCGATAATAATAATTATAAACTATATAATATAGTATTAAAAAGATGTTAAGACAACAGACTTTTGGTACACCTACCAAAGCGACAAAATTCAACCCTAACAATAAGTTGCTCAATACCAAATACTCTACCAAACTCAATTTTTATGATAGTTTGCCGGTTGAAGAAATTACCATTGAAGATTTTGAACAATTGGCTATTAACAGACTTCAGCGTAAAATTCCATATAATATTTAGACTATTTATGCTAATAATTTGGATATAGTTTTGAAGGGTTTGGAAATGGCAACTATAAGAAATCAATCAGGAGCAGATTTGGATAGAACATTCCAAAATTTAGAGGACAAATACCTACCTATGAATGCAGAAATCGACCAAAGTATTATGTTGAAGCAAAGAAGGGACGATTTTTTGTCTCACTTTGTGCTAAGATTGGCTTTTTGTAGGAAGTAAATTAACTTAGGTATTGTGACTGTAACAGGGTATTAATGGGACTTTTAGTGAAGAGTTGAGACAGTGGTTTATTAGATTTGAAACTTTGTTATTTAGGTGATTTTATATTATTAATATATATATAATATTATATTAAATATTTTAATAAATAGATTGCGATATTCTAAATGCACGGGTGTCGAAAGGGAAGCTTTTATTAAGAGAATGAATTTTGATTATAAGATGGTACCCTCATTATGTACTGTTACTATTTTTATACTGATATAAGGCTATAGGTATCTCAAGAAGATCGCCAAAGACTTGGAGAAAGATTAGTAGAATTATACGAATGTATTCCAAGAGTTGTCAATATTAATAATATCTCTTTCGAAAATATGAAATTTTATCAGGTAAATTAAAAGATATTTGATATTGTAATTATGATAGTGTATTAATAAATTTTAACAATTCAGATTCCATTTGAAAAGACTCCTGAATTAGTGAGCAGAAGACAGATTTTAATGGATCGAGGCACTGCTATTGTTCCTCAAATTTTCGATGAAGCTATTTTCGTAGAAGAGTTTAAGCTTCATTTGGCTCAGGCTGTTAATGTAATTAATACTTAATTTTAATATGTTAAATATATATTGATTTCTTATATAGTCTACTGCTATGGCATTACCCTATATTGATGAAGATGAACGTCTTTTACCTATCCTCTCAGCTGTTACTAGTAAATCATTCGCATCAGTTTATGAATCGAATAGATCTAAGTCTGCTGGAAATGTTACTGCAGATCAAGTCGAGCAGGTATTCTATAACATCATTATGACAATTATAGTTCATTTATACTAAATTTCCTAAATAGTTATCAGAGCACTTCCCTCTATGTATGAAGAATCTACACTTTAATCTAAAACAAAATGCCCATTTACGTCACGGAGGTCGTCTCCAATTCAGTTTATTCCTCAAAGCTATCGGACTACCCATTGAAGAAGCTTTGGTCTACTGGCGAAAAGCCTTCCACAAAATTTCTGACGACGATTTTCGCAAGCAGTACCAGTACAACATTCGCCACAACTATGGCTTAGAAGGTAAGCGCGTGGAATATAGTGCCATGTCCTGTGACAAGATTATCTCTGGCAATGCACCCACCGGCTTGGACAATCATGGCTGCCCATTTAAACATTTTTCGGAAGCTTCACTACGTGATTATATTCGAAAGGAAAATCCGTCTGCTTCACCTTTCGAAATTCGTGATATGATCGAAATGGTGCAGAAGAAGCACTACACCATGGCATGTACCAAGTACTTTGAATTGACACATCCCAAACTTTCAAAATTGGCTAACAAGCAGGACCAAGAAGGCGAAAATGCCAGCTCTAGTACGGCAGGTATTGACTTATCCACTCCAATCGTCCATCCCAATCAATATTTCGATTTTAGCTTGAATTTGGCAAAATCGACAAGTAATCTATAGGCATTTTAGATTATATCATCAATTGTTTGTAAATTACTATATTTTTATGACATCAACACACATAAATATACAATATTGATTTTGACATCATTTAGTTATATTTTATTATTTCAGTATTATGAAGTATTAAAAATCTTTATTTATAATAATATATCTATTTAATTATATTCGGATGATGGAATATTTGTATCTATATTTTTTTGCATTATTTACCATATCAATAATAATTAAATGTAATTAGAGATTACCATCAGTATTAAGTGATTTTAATTGTATAAACATTCTTTCTTCATTATTGAATATTTATATATTAATATTTTAGTATGTAGTTTAATATATATCATCCGATAGATATTAATAATAATTAAATATATACTTAATCATTTATTTTACGTATTTATAAATGCTGTATTTTATATTGAATATAGTAAAATCAATTTATTACGATATATATATATATATATATATATATATATATATGATTTATTTTATATTAATGTTAAAGTTATAACAGAATAATTTTACTCTTCAATATATTTCTATTAATTCATTTAACTTAATGGAAAATGTGATAATATGTCCAATATTTGAACTGTACTGTGAAAATTAGATTAATGCAGCTTGATATTTAAATTCGCTTGTTTTATTGTGATTATAATTTTTAGAATTAAAAATGTTTAAGTTTTTAATATCGATATCGAGCAAGTATATACATTGTTAAAATCCAAATGTTTTAAACTCAACATATACATTCAATTATCAATATTGAAGAAAACAATATATTAAGTATTGATTATAGTTTTCACATATTGGCACTGAAAAATTTAGTTAAATGAGAATTTCACATTAAGAATAAGCTAATTTTGGAGATCAAAAATCGAAGTAAATTATTAGGATTAATATTAATAGGAATAACTTTAACAGTCATTATGACGAGAGCAATTGTTAAATGGCTGATGGTGAGTGAATATGGTTTAAAAAAGTCATGGATGATATATATTAAACAACAAATATTTTAAATCATTATCTATAATAATAATGAATTAAAAATGGATTACAGAGATGTAATCGAATATTCTTTATGTACTATAGTTAACAATGGAAATGGTTACACACTTAATTTAGTTGTTGTAGTAGCTGGAGGCAGCACCGTGGCCGGATGAGGTGTTGTAGTTGGAACTTTGACTGCCTTGAGATTGGTTTCCATAAGCTTGACCACCTTGAGTTTGACTTCCATAGCCTTGACCACCTTGGGTTTGACCTCCATAACCTTGACCACCTTGAGTTTGACCTCCATAACCTTGGCTTCCTTGAGATTGAGATCCATAACCACTTTGGGTTTGGCTTCCATAACCTTGGTTTCCATGAGAACTAGTGTTACCTTGGCCGTAAGAGCCAGTGCTTCCAGACTGATATCCAGAGCCAGAAGATGGGGCGTTACCTGCAGCTTGAGGAATATTCTGGTTCCCTGAAACTCTGCTAGAGCCACTCATAGTTGGTTGGTTAGTACTGCCATACTTAGCTTCGTGCTTGGTATAGCTAGCTTGTTCCTGCTTTTGCTTTTCCTTTTGTTGATGTTCGTTGTACTTATATGCACCGTAAGCAGCGGCACCTGCGGCTAATACACCTCCTGCAATACCTCCATAGAGAGCATAGTTGGGTTCTTCTTCTTTCTTTTCGTTGTGATTCTCAGTGGATTGGGTGGTTTGTTGGGGAACGTTGGGGCCACTGTTTTGGTTGTAGT
Source organism: Conidiobolus incongruus B7586 (assembly GCA_000697335.1). NCBI lineage: Eukaryota > Fungi > Entomophthoromycota > Entomophthoromycetes > Entomophthorales > Conidiobolaceae > Conidiobolus > Conidiobolus incongruus. Next base: position 7,084 of record JNEM01008702.1, read on the forward strand.
TTTGTTGTTGCTGTTGTTGATTTTGATTTTGACTTTGATTTTGATTATTATTGTTGTTTTGAATTTGATCGTTATTCTTTTTATTTAAATCAATAACACTAGGAGTCCAGCTAGGATCGTAAGACATTTTTTGTTAATAAATATAATAAAGCAGTAAAATTGATTATTGTTTTTTAATTACTATTCATTAAATGCTAATTATATCTTATTTATACTCAATAAACTTAGTCATTGACGTCATTCCAATTTGGAATTATCATCAAACCAATTGTTATGCAGTCCAATGAGATTATCTCATTTTCACAAGCATTTCACAAAATTGGTACCCGCTTTTGTGGACTATCACTTCTCTATCATCCCCATTATATCATTCTTCATTTAGCGTAGTCTTGCAGAAGTTGGGTTTATTTATTTTTTTCTAAATTAAGTAATTGCTTTTAATGCAATAATTCTCAGATTTGTAATAATTAAACACCAAATAAGGTCTTAATTCCGAATCATGAATTTGAAAAATGTGTCTAGATCACTAAGTTAATATGTAAACTATTATCATTATAAAGATATCAAGCTTTCATCAATCTTTTAATATAATTATACAAATGTTTCCAACAGGGTGTCATTTAAAAATACCAATTTCATAATTGTGTTCAAAATAAAATCCAGTTATTTTAACATTAAGATCAAATTAATTAAAAAAAATTAAATTTAAAAAATGTATAATTATTACATAATGATATAATCTTGAATTATGATTAATTGAGTTCTTTGAAAATATATATACTAAATATATAGATTGAATCAACTTGATATAAAATATTTCATTCCTTAAATGTATATATTTGATAACTATATAAATCAATTAAATTTATAGCATATAGCATCATTGAAAAACTCAAATAAATACGTAATATTATGATAAATGTTTTAAATATTATATCCACCATTTATTTTTTAGTCTTAATCACTTTTGCCTAACACAGCAGTCCAATCTGATTATAATTAAAATCTGAATATTAGATAATTCTAATTAAATATTGATAAGAGTTTTACTCAATATTTTTCTTATGTATCTATCAATTCCGCGCAGTTTGTACCCAAATGATTTGATTAATTCTGTGAGAAAATGACACATTTTATCAACTTTTATATATTTAATTTATTAATACAAATTGATTGTATTAATTTTGTTAAAAGGTTAATAAATAGTAATAATTTTCAATTTAAATGTTTTTATTTGTTTTATTGAAATTGTAAAGATTTTCGAATATAATAAAACTATTTGTTAAATATTATTTTCGATCAAAAAATATAGTTGAATATTAATTTAAATTATGACTTGATTTTTATTAATTTTAATTAAATAATAATTTATTCAGCACTTGTATCTAATTGTAATCCGTGCATACCGGCGATTTCATCCTTTAAAGTTTCGTTAACTATCCTATGTTGTTGAACTAAACTCTTGCCTTTAAATTCACTACTCTTAACTTTAATAGCATACATCGAGCCGCATCCTCCTATTCATAAAAAACACAATAATATTGAATACAGTATAGTTTAAAATAAAAGTGGTAATTACCTGAGATATCTTTAACAAATAATTCGGAAGGCTTTAACCTCTGTGTCAATTTATTGAAGATTAACTGTTCTCCTTCCGATAATTGCTCTTCTGAGTTTAATAAAATAGAACGAGTATGGAATGGTTTGAGTCGGTTAATTGATTTGAATTGGTTTAATAACCTGATATTTCTGTTTAATAAACCCATTTTTAATATAATTATGTAGTTTTTAAAGATATAATGTAATTGATAAATTAGTTACTATAGTAAAAGGTAAATATGCCTTACTCAACCAATAAAGTTATGGGATTTAATTAATAATAAAAATGATTCATAAATTGCTATTGGATTACTTCATTTAATAATATTTGATGCAATTTTACTTATGTTACATATTTTAAAAGTATTATCATATTATTAATCACATATTAATCACATATTAATCGTATTTACAAAGTTGATAAAATCAATAGTAAAATAGCAATAAATGATAAGGATATGCTTTGCAAAAACATTAAGCATCAAAATATACAATTTAGAATTAAGAATAAAACTGAGATAGTACTAAAGTTTCGATTATGATACATTTATATAATTCAAAACTAAAGAAATATCATATTTTAATGATATTATTACCAGTAAAAATCATAAAATTAGGGGGAATGCTAGAGGTCTAATAAGTTTAAATCTTCTTAACGATTTGGACGACGTCTTCATCCTTAAGTTCGTGATCCCTACCTACTTTTTGAGGATGATGCTTGACGGATGAGCCCCAAACATAAGCACTATAATTTGTGTTAGTGGTTGAATGTTAAAAGTTTGTATTAACGATAGTTACCATTTAAATTGAGGTAAAATAGCTTTGTGAATAGCGTTACAGAAGTCTTCAATAGTGACATTTCCTTTGGTCAAAACGACGGGTTGTTCGTAATCGGGTAATTGACCCTTAGGCTTGGTGTAAACTCTAGTTAAGTTCAAGTATTCCCACATCTTTTCTAACAATTCGTCGAAATTCCATTCATGCTGAGCTGAAACAGGGACAGCGTGAGGAATCTTATAAATCAAGTCGAGTTCTTCAATAGAAATTTGATCGATCTTGTTTAATACATAAATGGCGGGAATGTAAATACGGTTGTTCTCAATAACATCAATCAAGTCATCAGCAGTAGCGTCACACTTGAAACTGACATCAGCGTTGTGAATTCTGTATTCTGACAAAATGGCTTTAACAGTTTCCAAATCCAAATGGGTTAAGGGGACGGTGTTTGACATGTTGATACCACCTTTATCCTTCTTCTTGAAAAAAATATTAGGAGGTTCTTTGTTAAGACGGATACCGAATCCTTCCAATTCTTTTTCAATCAGGGCTTTGTGAGTAAGAGGCTTCAAAACATCCAAAACCAAGAAAATTAAAGAACATGTACGAGCGACTATAGAGATGAGAATTGATTAGAAAAGGTGATAGAAATTCATTGATGTGAATATTACCAGCAATGACTTGTTTACCACGACCTTTACCATCTTTAGCACCTTCAATAATACCGGGTAAATCTAAAATCTAAATAATTATTTAGCTGGTGATCATATAGTAAAAAATAATTATGATTAGTTGCATACTTGAATCTTGGCACCCTTATACTGAACAACACCGGGAACAGTGGTTAAAGTTGTGAACTCATAAGCGGCAGCTTCAGAGTGAGTACCAGTCAATTTAGACATAATAGTACTTTTACCAACAGAGGGGAAACCTAAATAATTCATTAGTACTGTTGAATAATTCTTAATATTAACTACTGAATTTACCAACGAAACCAACACGAGCAATACCAGTTTTAGCAACGTCGAAACCAACTATGAAATAATATGTCAATATTATTTTTTTTAAATTAATTTCAGATCAAATTCACAAACCTCCTTCACCACCACCGCCACCACTTTTAGGAGTCAAAAGTTCACGTCTCAATTTAGCCAATTTAGCTTTTAAAGTACCCAAATGATAAGATGTGGCCTTATTTTTTTGGGTTCTGGCCATTTCGGCCTCAATTTCTCTAATCTTATCAACTGTAGTCATTTTAACTTAACTAATTAAAATCGACCAATATTACTATATATTTTTTGATTGTTCGATTCTTTTTCTATTATATTTTAAATGTAAATGTTAAGATGACAACTTCGTTACAAGAAGTGAACTTATTCCAAAACAGATTGGATTTATTATTTATTTTGAAATCATCAAATGTTAATGAAGTATTTTAATTGTGGGATAGAATTTTCTAGTTTGATTTAACTAGTTATTATTTAAATTTAAAATATTATAATTACATATATTGAATTCTATGGTAAATTGATAAATATTAATATAAGCGAATACGATAAACTATCTGTTGCTTTTATATTTTTGATGATATGCTTACCTGTTTATTTGATTATTCTAAATACAATATTATTATTATTTTATTATAATTAAATTCATGGATAATTCAAAATTCATATATTTACTATGATTTCATTTAATTAAATCTCTGTGATCACATATTTGAATTTGCATTATCATCATCTTTAAGAATAGTATTTCCAAATTATAAAATCATATCAAACAGATTTAAGTAATTTTGAAATTTGCAAAATCAAAATAACTATCACTAATAATGGACTTTATAATATATGTAATATATGTAATATAATTAATATAATTAATATAATTAATATAATTAATCTAATTAATCTTAATTATTATTCTAAATTTTAATATGACTTTTTTGAAATCAAATATAAATATATATTTTAATATATAATCTATAAAAATTAATATACAATATAAAATTAATACTATTATTAATTATTAATCACACTTTGGCATATTTTTGGCAAGTTTCTAACATCTAAAAAATAATTCTTTCTATTAAAGTCTGAAATTTTATATTTCACAAATTAATTTAATTTGTTTGTAAGAATTTTTTTTCCTTTAAACATATTTTTTATTATCTAAAACATTTATAATTACATAAGTTATATTCTAATAATTATATTAGATATGGTAGTTTTTTCTAGTTTTTATATATAAAAAATTTTTTATAAGTTTAATTTTATGTATTTTATAA